>JASPKZ010008174.1:2500-311737 GCA_030220185.1 Diploptera punctata
TGGAGGTAGTTTATTTTTAGTTTACAACACTGCTGTAAACCTTATGTTGACACAGACAGACAGATCATGAGATTGTGGAATTCATGTTATTCCACATGCAAATAAGCACATAACTGTAGACACATTTCCTTATGAGTTTGTTTTGTGCAGCATTTTGATTCTTAATCTGTGGAAAAATGTCTTCTTTTGTGTTGAAGCCCCTTAACTATCACTATTATAATAACTTGATAATAAATGTTAATATTGTAAACTAATGATAATACAATAATTAGGACATCAAAAACCATAAAATACCAACAGCAAATAATAAGTATGTTATAACAATAAAAGCAACAGTAAATAAATCAGTAAAATATATTTTTCCAATTGTTTTGATAAACAATAATGATGAAGATAATAATAACTTAACACTAATAATAATAGGTCTAATAATAATAATAATAATAATAATAGTAGTAATTATTTTTGTCCAATGCCACCAGGTTGTATTCTATAGCATTTCTGGCTTTCTCCCTGGCATTTGCAGAATTGTAATCCATTTCTTTAAGTTGGGGCACCTGAAAGGTACAGTTACATTATCCCGATGATATGATGGATGATAAATGATAATGAAGCACCAGGAGAGTTCATAACATAAATTCCAGACCCTGGGCAACTATAGGAATAAATCCCTTTAAAAAAATGTGTATGGTCTGACCGAGAATTGAACCCGAAACCTCATGAACTGTAGTCAGAAAAGCTGACCACTAGCCCATGAGGCTGGTTGTAATAATAAATGTTAATATACATTTATTACATCAAAAATCATAAAATACCAATAACAAATAATGATCGTTATAACAATGAATGTATCAATAATATATAAAGTAAAGTAAAGTGATCCCACAACAGACCCGGAGGCCCTTGGGGTAGTAGAAGGTTAAGGCTCCCACTTTTTCTAGACAATCGGCACTTTATGTCAGCCGGGTTGTCAGCCCTGCGTGACGGTCGCCTTTACCCCAGAACAAGCGTCTGGTACTCATTTCCATTAGAGGCTGAGTCGACCCCAGGGCCATAGTGCCGCCAGAGGGTTTGGGCTAGTTTAAAAATCCTGACCCCAATGGGACTTGAACCCTTGACCCTCCGGCTTGTAGCTCAGTGCCTTAACCACTACGCTACAGCGTGATATATATTTTCCAATTATAATAATAAACAATAATGTTAATAATAATGATAATAATAATACTAGAAAAAAATTGTATATTTTGGTTGAGGATACCTGTGTAAATAATAGAAACAATCTTGAAATAATAAAATAAATGATAATAATATGCCTAATAATTATAATAATAGGTCTTAATAATAATAATAATAATAATAATAGTAATAACAAATGTTAATATTTGAGATATATAATAATTATGTTTTAACAATAAAAACAACAATAAATATATCAATAATACATACTTTTCCAATTGTAAAAATAACCAATAATAACAATAATAATAATAATAGGTATGATAATAATAAATGATAATATTTTAGATTAATAATAATTATTTGTATACAGTAATTACATCAAAAACCATAAATTATCAATAGCAAATAATAATTATGTTTTAACAATAAATATATTAATACATATTTTTTCCAATTGTAATAATAAACAATAATAATAATAATAATAATTAATAGTGTGACTGAGGTAGGTGTGGCTGTGTAAAGATGGCAGCACATGCAAGATGACAGCTGTTGTTTCCTGTGCAGCTGTTATCAGTTTTTTATCAGCCAGAGCTGAGAGTAGCTGCGTGTATTATGTGTGACCCGGAGGTCAGCAGCCAGTTGACCCTGATTAACCCAGATGATGTGTTTCTACGTGAGGGTAGCAGTGCCCCTGGTGCACAACCTGGTGTCCAGGGTTTGCACAGAACTGGCTGACATTGCAGTTAGCATGAAAAGACGCCTGCTCTACCCCATCAGGAGACTACTGTCACGCTATGACGATGTCATGCCTCCAGGTATATTTATACTCTCATAACATGTTCCACAACACAGCTGTGAGGAGGTCTGCCACCTTCAATGTGGCCCTCAGGAAGGAGAAAAGTCTATCTACTTGTGTTAACTATACTACTGCCCCTCCTCGCATGTTCACAAGTAAATATGTGCTTTCATTAAATATTGTTATTTGGAAACTGCATTTGTGTGCTTTGTTGAAGTATTGCATGTGAATATTGTAGTCTTTAGAAAAATGCATTTATGTACTTTGCTGAAATATTTAATTGAAAAATATTGCATGTGAATATTGTGGTCTTTAGAAAAATGCATTTTGTGTGCTTTGCTAAATTTTGAATTGAAAAATATTGCATGTGAATATTGTAGTGTTTTTAGAAAAATGCACTTGTGTACTTTGCTGAAATATTCTAATTGGAAAAAATATTGCATGGGAATATTGTGGTCTTGAGAAAAAAGGCACTGGTGTACTTTGCTGAAATATTTAATTGAAAAATATTGCATGTGAATATTGTGGTCTTTAGAAAAATGCACTTGTGTACTTTGCTGAAATATTTAATTGAAAAATATTGCATGTGAATATTGTGGTCTTTAGAAAAATGCACTTGTGTACTTTGCTGAAATATTTTAATGAAAAAACCTCCCCCCCTTGCATGTGAATATTGTAGTGTTTAGAAAAATGCACTTGTGTACTTTGCTGAAATATTTAATTGAAAAATATTGCATGTGAATATTGTGGTCTTTAGAAAAATGCATTTTGTGTGCTTTGCTAAATTTTGAATTGAAAAATATTGCATGTGAATATTGTAGTGTTTAGAAAAATGCATTTGTGTACTTTGCTGAAATATTTAATTGAAAAATATTGCATGTGAATATTATAGTGTTTAGAAAAATGCACTTGTGTACTTTGCTGAAATATTTAATTGAAAAATATTGCATGTGAATATTGTAGTCTTTAGAAAAATGCACTTGTGTACTTTCCTGAAATATTTAATTGAAAAATATTGCATATGAGTATTGTAGTCTTTAGAAAAATGCATTTGTGTACTTTGCTAAAATATTTAATTGAGAAATATGGCATATGAATATTGTAGTGTTTAGAAAAATGCATTTGATGCTTTGCTAAAATATCTATTTTTTTACAAAAATATTGAATGTGAATATTATTGTGTTTAGAAAAAAAATACACTTGTGTGTTTTACTAAAGTATTTGAATGTCCTTGCACAAATATTGCATGTGAATGTTGCATTGTTAAAAAATATATTTATGTGCTTTGCTACAATATTTAATTACTTTTACAAAATATTGTTTCTGAATATTGTGTTTAGAATAATACACTTGTATTCTTTGCTGAAATATTTCATTATTTTACAAAATATTCCATATAAATATTATATTGCACAGAGAAATGCTTTTGTGTGCTTTGCTAAAATATTTAATTGTTTTGGAAAGTATTCCATACAACTATTATATTGTGCAGAAAATTGTGCTTTGCTTTTTTTTAAAATATTGATTGTGAATTTTATAGTGTTTAGAAAAAATACAATTTTACTAAAGTATTTAATTGTTCACAATGAATAATTACTCCTGCACACATAAAAATTAACGCTTTAAATAAAGCATGAGTTAATAAATGAAAAAAAAGCCAACCCGGCAAATCCTAAAGATAAAATTCTTATTATTAAACCCAGTTGACTTAGAGTCAAATATTGGATGTGAATTCTGTATTGTTTAAAAAAATGGTCTTGTATTCTGTCTAAAATATTTCATTACTTTCATAAAAATAATATTATTTGTCAATATTTTGGTTAGAAAAATGCATTTGTGTACTTTTGTTTTACAAAATATTCCGTATAAATATTGTATTGTACAAAATGCATGAAACATTTAATTGAAAAATATTACATGTGAATATTTTAGTGTTTAGAAAAATGCATTTGTGTGCTTTGCTAAATTATTTCATTTTTTGGAAAGTATTCTGTATAAATATTATACAGTATTATGCAGAAAATTATGTGCTTTGTTAATTTTTTTAAACATTGAGTGTGAATATTGTAGTGTTTAGAAAAAATACACTTGTGTGTTATATTAAAATTTTATTTGTCCTGCACAAATATTGCATGTGAATGTTGTATTGTTTAGAAAAATGCTCTTGTATGCTTTTCTAAAAAAATAATCATCTTCTTCCTTAATGGCATTAGTCAAGATTTTTAAAATACATATAAAACAAGACTGCAAATTATTGAGATATCAGATACTGTTTTACAATTCTTAACACTTTAATGGCATTGGGCCTAATTGTCTGTTAATGATCTCAGTAATAAATTTAGATAGTGAGTGGAGAACATATTTTTAATAACTCACCTCATACAATTTCAAATTTATTTGATTTAAGACCATTGGATTCGAATGAATTTTTCATTCATCTTCAGTTTATTTTCATGACTCCATCTGTTGAAATTCTATGTTTGTTGACTTCACCATGGCCACCTCTAATGCCTTCATAATTGGTTGGCTTTATAAATTTTGAAATCAAATTTTTTTCTATAGGAATATCAAAATTTATTGATCGATATTTATTCTTTTGAATGAATATCTTCTCCCAAACTGTTAATTCTAATGGTTTATCCCATTGTTTCAAAAGTTTTGCTTCTCTATTAATTTTATGATGTTCTAATAAACTGTGTGCAGCAATTGCTGATTGGAAACACGTACTAAAGAACATTTTAGAAATATTAAAAATTGTGAAATTGAAACCCTAAAATTCTTAAAAATTTAGATATTTTTGCATTTGCATCCTTTTCTTCTTCATATGAGATATTGTATCCTCGATATGTAAAATTATTCACCTGCTCCAAAATTTTATTGTCCAGTACAATTTTACTTCTGACAGGATCTACACCTTGAAATGCCATAATTTTTGTTTTCTCTGTAGATATCTTCAATCCATATTCTTCTGTAATTTTGTTAAGTTCATACAGACCTTTCTGTAGATTATCTTCTGACTTTGCAATTATTATTTGGTCATCTGCAAACAATATGCTGTTTAATTTTGTATTTTCTGATATTCTTATTCCAAATTTGTATTTCTTGTTCCAGCAACATATTACTTCGTTGATATAAATCGCAAAGAGTGTTGGGGATAGGGGGCAGCCTGGTCTCAACCACGATTTATAATTCCTTCTTCTGAAATCTGTTATTTGATTTAATGTTTATCTTTCAACTTCACCATCGCATAAATATTAAAATTGTTACTGTATTCATGGCTGTTAAATTAATTGAACAATTACAATTTTGAACCGTGCCGCTAGTACTTGAGCCAGTGTAATATGGTGTTGTGTGTTTCAGAAAGGAGTGTAACCCCCACCACACCTCTGCCTGTGAACAAGTCTGCGCTGCCCGACCCACGACCAGCTGTAAATACTCATCGCCCTCTACCCCCCACCCCGCAGGCCAAAGGTGAGCATGTACCAGCGCACTGTGTTGTACTGTTGTGTTTGTCGTTGTGTTGAGAATGAGCTAATGTCTGGTGTTGCAGGTGTGAAACCTCGACAGAAGTTGGAACTGACACAGCAGCCGTGGTACCAGAGTGTCGATAGGAAACAGAGTGAAGAACTGCTTAAAAACTGTGAGATATTCATCTTTTTTTATTCTCTATAGCAGGCCTGCACAACTTACACCCATTAAAACTATTTAGTCATTTGGGGAAGATGAAATTAGGCAATTTTCAGCTAACAATTGCAAGCTAAGTGCCAGTTGTACTGTAAACAAACTTACATAAGGTATTGCTCTGTCTATTGGGGGATCCGTGGAGCTACTTTTACCCGCCATATGACTGAATTGTGTGCGATAGAAACATTGTTCTTAGGTAACATCATATTTTATGGGAAATAAGACTGAACACAAGGTACCAATAATTAGCAACTTTCATTTCTTATTTATTTATGACAATTACACTGAGCAACAAAAAATAAACTGATGATCTTGAAGAAGATTTTCGGACTGTAGGCCATGTAGTCGTGAGGCTTGTAGTTCCCCGACGTTTGATTGGTCAGCGTTAGGGAGATACAACTTATGAACACATCGCGGTGAACATATAAATAAGACAGACAGCGGATAGAATTGCCAGTCTCAAGACAACCCTTGAGGATGCCAGACGCAGTCTCTGGCGAAACGTCAGGGAACTACAAGCCTCACGACCACAGCCCGAAAATCTTCTTCAAGATCATCATAGCAACTCCGGCCGTGAAAGTCTACGTGAATACAAAAAATAAACTGTTTTTTTTTTTGTCTCAGAAAGAAAAAATATTTGATTCTGATAGTATTTTTCTCCTGAATCCAAATATGATATCGGTTTTTCTCCATCACGCAAGGTTTCCAAGAGACAAGAATTTATAATTTCAAACTCTTTAATATTTTCTACATTTGTAACTACACAATATTCGAACATTCGGACTCACCTAGAAAGTAAGAAATGACGATTTTCTGCTATATTTTGCCTGTGGAGCATCCCTCTTGATGGTCCAACAATAATTGGCCAGCATATTAGGATTCCATTTGCCTTGATATCTCTTTTCCTTAGCAACGGTACCATTTGAGTTAGCTCATTTGGTTTTATTTTAGAATGGAGAAATGGACGAAAAACGTTTATTAAAAAAATGATTATTTAAATCCATTAATTGAAATTTAATAAAAAAAACTGTGGGTGATGGAGAAATTCCGAATACATATTTGATAACACGATAAAAAAGTACAACTATTGGTACTCATGAGAAAAAAATCATGTTGACCAGTGTTATATATAGGCCTACCTAATCAGATGTGTACACTTTTTCCATGATGTTGATAGAGATTTCATTTTGAGCAGAATTTATGCTCCATGCTAACTCACCTGTAAATTCTGCTGTTATTTTCATCACATTCTCAATGGCTAATGTGGGATATTTTTCACTAAACTGTTTGAAACATTCAAAATAATTTGTTTCTTTTCGCTTTTCTAAACTTTTCTTTTTTGATCCTTCAAATATTGTATAAGAGAAGCAGCCATTTTCAACAATTGAAATTCTAATGTATTCTGCATTGCACACCTGTAAGAATTCTGTATTTCAAATTGTTGAATTAAGCTGCAGTGAAATATTTAAATTAATATTGGGAAGTAAACATTATGAGGTTATATCATTAATATTGAGTGGAAAACATATTTTTAACGACTCACCTCATATAATTTCAAATTTCTTTGATACTGGCGGTTTCAGACAATGTCGTGTCCCTCTTCAGTCGTGGCTTTCACTCAGTGAGGTGAGTCGTTAAAAATATGTTCTCCACTCACTATTAATGCAGCTAAATAATTTGAGGTTCTGGGCCCTTGATACTTGAGTGTAGCCCTCAATGGTGCAGGCCTGCTCTCTAGTTTACTTAGAAAAGTGATATCAACCAGTGATTGAAGTTAGTTTAACATGGTGTCAAGTTTGTTTACATTTCTGAAAACCTAAAGACACTGGTTTATGTCACTTTACTTTGTCTCTATTCACAAGTTTTGATTTTATTTATACATTTTATGAGCATTTGGTCACATTTTTCCATCCAAAACTAGAGCCACTCTTAAGATTAACAAATGTGTATTACATCCCATGATAATAATAATATTTTAACGTAATGTGAAATTCTCAATTAAATGTCTTCTTAATAAAGAAGCCACCATTTGCAAGATAGAAGCAAATGTTTCATAGCATTTGGTACACAAGAATTAACAGCGTATGTAAGAGAAAAATTTGTGTTTAGATTGGAACTTGATCAGGTAGCTTAGTCGGTGGAGTATTATTCTAGAAAAGCAAAGGTCCTGGGTTTAAAGTCCGGTCTGAGCGTATCATTTTTCTCTTCAAATACATATATATATTTTTTTTTTGCAAATGCCCCAGGTTGTCTTTCGACATTCTTTGTGTTCTCTCCTAGCATGGAGGGGTTGGGGCGCCTAGAAGGTGGGATTATGTTGCCCCGATGATATGATGGGTGATGATGATGATAATGATGCGCCAGGAGAATCCCTAATTCTAAGCTTAATCTAAGATGAATATGAATGATGATGATTGCGATGGCCATATGATTTTGGGGACCGTTTGTACCTTAAAGTTTCCCTGACATTTGTCTTACAGGTGAGGAAAAACCCCAATAAAAACCTCACCCAGAAAAACTGTCCTGACCGGGGATCGAACCCGGGCCCGCTGCGTAACAAGGCAGTACGCTACCCTGAGACCGCAGCAGTGGTATATTATTGTAATTAAAGTCTGATTTCTTTTATGACTGAGTTGGAGAAAATGTTTTAACATCTCAGCTCATAAAGTTGTGTGTCTTCACGATACCGATTTCAAAAGTATAATTTTACCTCCATTTTCAGTCAAACTACAACTCCATTGGAGCGAGATATTAAAAACTCCAACTGAGTTAGAGTTTGACTGAAGATGGAAGTAAAATTATACTTTTGAAACCGGTATTGTGAAGACACACAACTTTATGAGGTGAGATGTTAAAACATTTTCTCCAACTCAGTCATAAATGTAAATACCTCATAATGTTATCTCCCACTTTGATTTTGATTATCCCATTCGCTTCATGTTTAAATGCTCAATGCATTTCTCCAGAAACCGGTTTTAACCTTTTCACTGCTGAGATATTTCCAGCCTCCTTGCTCAATGCAGGGAGAAATATGGAAAAAAGTTTATTTAGGTTCCTAAGAGATGGCAGTATATGCCTGCCTAGTTTGAAAGCAATGCAATACGTATTATATAACTAGCAGGCGTTCGGAGTTGAGAATGGATATACACGCCCATAGCACAGGAAGCATTTTCTTTGCCAACGGATATACCCATTCGTAGCAGTGTAAAGGTTAAGTTACCGTAAATTATACTGTCTATTTTCAGACATTCAAAACAAACAAAAGATAACGGTACTTGAGATCACAATGAGGGTGAAGGCAAAAATACATTCCTCTACTATTCATAATGTTAACAAAAAAAATACCCTGTCAAGGGATGTACAAAATATTGCAAAATATATAACACCATAGTTAAGCGAGTGTAACTCGTCTTCTGAGTTGATGGTCATTTAACTCGTCTCTTGAGGCGAATGGGTTAAAATGTGATTTCTTGGTTAACAAAAGCAGTAAAACTATACTCGGACCAATGGATCTGTGCCCCTACAGCACTGACATTGTTCTTAGAAAAGTACACATCTATACTCACACCATTTCACCGCACTCCCCTCCCACTACGTCAAACAGCAGCCATAGTAACTTATCAAGTAGGGATGTTGCCAGACTTCCTCCAGGTTATGGCTCTTGAATACTGAATAATGCAAGGTTGGAGTTGAGTTGACAATACTGGAGTGCAAGAGAGAGATAGGAATGCAGGGAGGGAAATGATTTGCCGAGGCAGAAAAGGAAGGAGGCTTTAGTTCGCATATCTTACGCGGGCACAGATCCGTTGGACAGATAATACCTCAATAACTCATTTACTAATCTATAAATTCACCAAACAAAATTGTAATAATGCTGAACAATTGAGAAATTAATCATTTGAGTTGGTGTTTACTTGATGAAAATCCATATCTATTAATTAAATAAAAATAAAACTTAGTTATATTTGATTTTCATATTTATTAAGATATAATTCAGTGACAGCTGTTTCGGTACACTGTACCTTCTTCAGACATGTTAACAAATTATGAATTGTGTTCCAACTGTTCTAAGCAACAATACAACAATAATTTATTTAAATTTTTTAATTTAACAAAGGCGATTCATTCAAACAAATTGAGAATTTAACAGTTTATTACTATTTTTCAATTTATTTATTTCTACAGCCTCCAAAAGGTCCATCCATAGTAATTCTGCCCGAAGGCAGGTCCTTCACTGCAATCATAGCATTTTCATGCTATGCTTGCAGCTTTACTAGGGAATTGTGCAGGTGTGATAGCTTCCCGTTGCTTTCCACACCGGTAAGGATGGTGATGATGATGATAATGATAAGGATGATGATGATGGCCATATGATTTCCGGGACCGTTGGGGCCTTAAAGTTTTTCTGACATTTGTCTTACAGGTGAGGAAAAACCCCGATAAAAACCTCACCCGGGCCTGCTGCGTAACAAGGCAGCACGCTACCTCGAGATCACAGCGGTGGTAAATAAAGGAAATAAATAAATTGAAAAGTAGTAATAAACTGTTAAATTCTCAACTTGATTTGAATGAATCGCCTTTGTTAAATTAAAAAATTTAAATAAATTATTGTTGTATTGTTGCTTAGATCAGTTGGAACACAATTCATAATTTGTTAACATGTCTGAAGAAGGTACAGTGTACCGAAACAGCTGTCACTGAATTATATCTTAATAAATATGAAAATCAAATAAAACTAAGTTTTATTTTTATTTAATTAATTGAGAAACCATTTCACGTGCCACATAACTTGTGCTTTAGTGCAGAACATCGGGTCACTTGCTCGTTGCAGTTGTTAGAAGGGAAGAAATATTTTTTGTGGAATTTTAGCCAGTGTCTGAGATGGAAGTTGTGAGGAATTTGGGTAGCAATGGAATACAAGCTGGAGACCGCATGACAACCTTCTACTGGCTGGATGGTTCTCCACATCTGTGATTGACACATGTGGATGTGAGACCAGCAAATAGCTGGTAGGCCATGGCCTTCTGGGCTTGTTACACCATTAATTTTATATTTTAGTTTGTGTGTATAGGTGAATCTTAAAGAGATGTCTTCTGTCCATCCTTCATTGAATTTTTCTTGTTTCTAAATATTGCAGCGCAGGAGACGGAATTGGAACGTGTGCATCTGGTCACCATTACATAACAACCACGTCCTCAATAAAACAATACATTGTATCTATATTGTATCCTCTTAATAAATAAAATTAATTGTAATTATCTCACCTCATACACTCTGTGTTCTTCAAAACACAGCACCGGTTTCAGGAACAGTTGTTCCCATCTTCAGTCATCTTTCATTTAATTTATTAACTTGAAAACCTCGTATGTTGTTTCCCATAATAAGTCTTATGAAATTGTACCCTCTCTTGTGTACGTCAGATCCCTCGTGTCCTGGCTTTAGGCCTGTGAATGTCCAAGGGTTTATGGTTATTTATGTTACAAGTACTCAAAGTAAGTGGAAATGTTTATGAAACCATAAAATGTATCTATAAAACAATTAAAATTCTTGTAATATAGGACACCTTTTAATTCATATTGTTAAATTTAATTATTTTAATAAATAAATTAATTAATGATATATGTTTTAATAAATTTAAATGAGTCAGTAAAATCTTATATTATGATTTTGTAGAATTCTTGAGAATATGTTTGAGTATGTCATCAGCTCTTTCTGGCTGTTGAATTGTTGGATGTTGCTCCCTCTTCCATCTCTAGATTGCCCAATGAACTTCCTAATCAAATCTTTTTCCCCTAGAATTTAAAAATTGATTACTATTTCCTTGTTCTTGTGGATGTAAATTTTCTCCCAAACTGTCAGTTCTTTGGATTTTTCTGTTTTAATAATTTCATTTTGATTCTGTGTTTTTCTGTAGCTATTGCAGATTTATATACTTCCTCATTTTTCACATTTCTAATGTGTCCTTTCATTCTAATGTTGTAATTCCTTTTTGTTTCACCTGTGTATATCTTTTCACAATCTGCACCTTTTATGTGGTAAATTCCTGATTTTTTGCCTTCATCAATCTTTTCATTTTTGTTAGTTTTGCTTGTTTGTGTGGTTGAATCCTGTTGCATATCTTTCCTGTGAATTCCAAATTCTATTTTCCTCTTTTTTCCTTCGTTTCTGATCAGTTTGAGGTCCAAAAAAGGGTAATTGTTTGTTATTTAAGATATTTGGTGTATTTTTACCTCTTATGGTTGTTTTTGTTGAACATGTTTCAAGGCTTCTGAACCCCATCTTCAGCGAATACAAACTGATTTTTCTGAAGCTGTCAGCCCTGATTCTTGACTCCTGCTCCCTCTGCCTGTTGTCAAATGAACTTGCTAATGAGGTTCCTTTCTCTGGGAATTTCAAAATTCATAATTCTTTCCTTGTTTTTCTGCATGTAGATTTTTTCCGATATGGTGAGTTCGTTTGTGTTTTCTAATGTTTTAATAATTTTGTGTTTTTCGGAATAAATGTGAGCTGCCACTGCAGATTTTCTACTTCCCCATTTTTTCTTATTAGTTCTTTGGTTCTAATGTGCGTTTTTTTTCTATGTATATCTTATCATAGTCTGCACATTTTATTTGATATATTCCAGTTTACCATCATCAATCTTTTCATTTTTGTTGGTTTTTATTAGTTTACTTAAACTATAACCATTCTTTGGCACTAAACTAATATTAAATAATCAATTGAGTTGGTGTTTACTTGATGAAAATCCATATTTATATTAATTAAATAAAAATAAAACTCAGTTTTATTTGATTTTCATATTTATTAAGATATAATTCAGTGACAGCTGTTTCAGTACACTGTACCTTCTTCAAACATGTTAACAAATTATGAATTGTGTTCCAACTGATCTAAGCAACAATACAACAATATTTATTTAAATTTTTTAATTTAACAAAGGGGTTAAATTAATATTAAGAAGCTAAAGCTGTTACTATGATTGAAATAAGTGTATTAAAGTACACTACTAAATTATTGTAATCAAATGGTAAAGAGAAAAATTTATGCCTGAACCGGGAATTGAACCCCGAACCTTCAGCTTTCCGTGCTGATGCTCTAACCATTGAGCTAATCCAGGTTTCCTTCCCATCCAAGCATAAATCCTTCCTTTACCTTACTCTACTGGCCCCACATTCAATTGCAATGAATCATCATTCACAAATACACAATGAATGCGTTCTACCTGAAGAAGACATGAAGGGACTCCACACAGCTATAGCATTATTTATTAAATTAATATTAAGAAGCTAAAGCTGTTATTATGATTGAAATAAGTATATTAAAGTAAGGTAAAGGAAGGATTTATGCTTGGATGGGAAGGAAGCCTGGATTAGCTCAATGGTTAGAGCATCAGCACGGAAAGCTGAAGGTTCGGGGTTCGATTCCCAGTTCAGGCATACATTTTTCTCTTTACCATTTGATTAACAAAGGAGATTCATTCAAATCAAGTTGAGAATTTAACGGTTTATTAAATTAAAAAATTTAAATAAATTATTGTTGTATTGTTGCTTAGATCAGTTGATATGTACTATAATAACACAATTCATAATTTGTTAACATGTCTGAAGAAGGTACAGTGTACTGAAACAGCTGTCACTGAATTATATCTTAATAAATATGAAAATCAAATAAAACTAAGTTTAATTTTATTCAATTAATAGACTAGTATTAAATTTTGTTTTAATATTTTGAAATTGGTTGTGTGCCAAGGGTGATAAGTGAATTTCCTGTATTTCTTCTCTTTTGGTTTTTGCATCTGAAGACTGCTTTCATTTCTCAATCTTCTTTTTTTTTTTGTACTTCTCAATTTTTTTGTAATTTTTTCACTGAAACTATTTTCTTTTGCTACCTCAATTATGTGTATTTTTCTCTTAGTTGTCAGTTTCTAAAGTAAATGTAATTGTTTTATTCTGAAATCTGTATGTTTTTGTTTAATTATTGAAATTACATCGTCTACATATATGCACCAAAATTTGAATCTCGAAGGGTGTGCTTTCATTATTTGGCATTCAAAATTGCCCGAGAATATGTTTTTAATAAATGGGTTGAAGGTGCTGGCTTTTGTCTGTAGAATTTGCAGTTGTAAGTGCAAAACATTTCAACAATGTGTAATTTAGTTGATTTTAAGTATTGTTTTCAGCTATTTTTGTCCATCTTGATTTTGATCAGCCAATTTTTCAGAATTTCTAGTGTTTTATCTTTTGGAATGTTAGAAAACAATGGGGTAACATCAAAACAAACTAATATTTCTTAAGGCTCAATTTCTATATGTTTTAATTTTTCTATTATCTATCTATAACGACGTCTCCGTCTATTGGGAGAACCGTGGAGCTACTTTCACCCGCCATATGACTGAATTGTGTGCGATACAAACATTGTTCTTAGGTAACATCGTATTTTACAGGAAATAAGACTGAACACAAGGTAAGATGGTGCCAATAATTACGAACTTCCTCCATTTCTTAATTATTTATGACAAAAAGTATATATGGACCAACCTGATAAGACGTTTACAGTTTTTCCATGATGTCGATGGATATCTTTAATTTACAATTTCATTATGTGCTGAATATGTGCTCTATGCTGACTCACCTGTGAATATATTAAGCTATTGCTGTTGTAGGATCTATTTCAGTAAACTGTTTGAAAATAATCAAAATAATTTGTTTCTCTCTGCTTTTCAAAGGTTTTTCTTTTTTTGATGCTTTAAATATTGTATAGGAGAAGTAGCCATTTGGGACAAACAAAATTCTAATGTATTCTGCATTGTATATGTGTAAGAACAGAACAATGTTTATTTAATGTATTGAAATTGTAATTATATATTTGTTATGGTTTAGGCAGTGTAAGCCATTTAAGCATCCAAAAAGCGAGTTTTTCACAACAAAGAATATTTTTTAAGGGTGAAGGAGTTGAGTATTACAACTCTCTTATAAGCTAAAACCTTCCCGGCAAACTCCTGAACATTTTGTAAAAAAACCCCATGAATGGTGTGGCAGTGCATAAACTGACAGACATACATTCATTTATATATATATAGATAACATCCATCCATAGTAATTCTGACCGGAGGCAGGTCCTTCACTGCAATCATAGCATGTTCATGCTATGCTTGCAGCTTTACTAGGGAATTGTAGGTGTAGTAGCTTAGTTGCTTTCCACACCGGTGAAGGATGATAATGATGATGGCCATATGATTTTAGGGACCGTTTGGGCCTTAAAGTTTTTCTGACATTTGTCTTACAGGTGAGAAAAAACCTCACCCAGAAAAACTGCCCCGACCAGGGATCGAACCCGGGCCCGCTGCATGACATGGTAGCACGCTACCTCGAGACCACAGCGGTGGACATAGATAACATGAAATAAAATATATTTTTACTTTTCATGGACATAACTTTATTTGCCAGACTTGAGATACGCACTTAGGAATGTTAATCTGATAGCATTATCATTCAATTAGTGATACCATTAAACACTTCACTTTGTGGAGAGCTCTTACAGATAAAGTTGTGATTGTGTCCAGAAATAAAATCATAGCTGTTTAATGATTAAGATTTAACAATAAAATTATTATTATGAAGATCTTATAGAAGATTTTCGGGCTGTTGGTCGTGGTCTTGAGGCTTTTAGTTCCCCAACGTTTCACCAGAGACTGCGTCCAGCATCCTCAAGGGTTGTCTTGAGACTGGCAATTTTGTATACTATCTGCCCTATTTATACATTTATCCGCGATGTGTATAAATAGGGCAGGTAGTTGATAAAATATATAAAACTATTATTCTACCAGTTATATTATATGGATGTGAAACATGGACTCTTACTTTAAGGGAGGAAAGGAGATTACGAGTATTTGAGAATAAAGTACTTAGGAAAATTTTTGGACCCAAGAGAGATGAACATACAGGTGAATGGAGAAGACTACATAACAATGAACTACATGGTCTTTATAGGAAGCCAAATATAATATGTTTTAGTGATAGTGATAACAAATTTCAATAAAGACACCATGCTGAATTCGAACCTGGGATCTTTATAAGAGGAAGCAACACCGTCTAACCTTCAAATAATATATAATAGCAAGTTTAACATGGAATGTCGACAGTAAATTATACTTTATATAGGTTTATATTATATAGTATGGCGTAGTACTTTACATTTACCTGGCACCCACAGCCCAGCTGGCAAAAGGGAAACTCAGCGGTCAAAAGGTTAAGCCACATGTTCAATACTACATCATCATGACCTGTGAAGATGGTGTTGATCTTTCCACCAATGTTTTGTTGTTCCTTGGTCCCTATGTCCAATTGGAGTATTTTGGAAGTCTGTTTCTTTATACTCTTACAGAACCTAAACCCTAAAATGAAAGCCTTCCAAGTAAAACACCCTTCTTTTATGCTGAATTTTGAGTTGATATATTAATATTTTGAATCGTTAAACAGCGTTGTTAGAAAAAGTACAACTACTGCCTTGCATCATACCTTACAGCTTCATAAAATGGAAATTTTATGTGTTAACCATTTTCCTTTGCAAAAAATAAAAGTAGCAAAACAAAGTGGTTTTCAAGAAAAAAATATTCAGAAAGAAAAATAGACAAGTATAAAAAAAGCAAAAAAGTTAAAGATAAGATTGGCACTGAGAAATGAATACAGCCGCCTCAATAGCATAATTAAAACTAACAAAAATGACAAAATTTAAGAAGAAAACAAATCAGGAGTTTCCCAAATCAAATATGAAGAATGTGATAAAATTTACTTACTCACTTACTCACTGGCACTATCGAACCTGTAAGTTCATGGTCGCGCGGACATAAGCTCTCCATACATCCCTATCCTCAGCTAATGCTTTCCAATTATTCCCTGTATAATCGACTTCCCTCAAATCATAGTTAATGTTATTCTCCCACCTCATTCTTGGTCTACCAACTGGGCGTTTTCCCTACAAGAAGCTTCCATGCACGTCTTTCATTCCCCATACGTGCAACATGTCCCCTCCATGGTATCTTTACCTTGTCGTGGTGGAGTGGCTTGCGTGCTTAAATGATCCTGAGAGCTATGCTGGCGGTATCATTGCTGCCGATAGGGTTACCCATGCCAGACTGGTCGAAGGTGATAAGCCAGACTAAAAAAGTACCTTGGTCGAAAGAGTGACGATCTTTCACCGTAAAAATACAACCGTCAAGAAATGCGGACATGGGTTCAACTGGGGTAAAATTTTCCGGAGGTCAAATAGTCCCCCATTCGGTTCTCCGGGCCAGGACTACTTCAGAGAACCCATGCCAAAGGCTCAATATTCATAAATACACCTGGACGTCCCCAGATGGAGAAACTCGGAACCAGATAGATCATATATTAGTGGATAAATGCTGGCACAGTAGCATGTGATAAAATTTACATAGGGAAAACAAAAAGAAATTTGAAAATCAGAGTAATGTCAGAAACAGGGAATGGGAAAAATCAGCAGTAGCTGACAGCTTCTATTCAACAAGTATTTTTAATGAGAAATGTACACTACTTTTTTCAGCAGTAAAGCTTCATATTTCAATCTTATTCTTTACATATAAAAATTCATTAAGATTATTTATAAAAATTCAGTCTGCATTTGTTTGTGCTTACAAAACTCGAAAAGTAGTTGGTCGATTGACTTTAAATTTTGACACAACATTGCATTCGAATATACGTGTCTTTTAGTTCAAACAACTCCAATTTCCAATACATCTTGCGTTCACTATCACTAAAGCACAAGGGCAATTACATGCTGCATGCTCCAGAGTTGGTAAACCGTTTGATCTTCATGTTTATGCAGAAAAGACAATCAAAAAATGTTGTCAATGCACTAGCTTTTGAATAAAAAAACATTTTTGTGGAAAAAAAAAAACTTTGTTTCATTTCAGTACAAATAATCACACCAACGCAAGGAAGTGTATTGAATTGAATGATGTGTTTTCTTGGTGATTCTGTGTTCGCTAGAATACTTTTATTTACTTTCCCATTCATTTCACATCAGATTGAGCCACAGGTTAAGCTAGTATTATATAAAGTAAAGTAAAGTAAAGTGATCCCACAACAGACCCGGATGTCCTTGGGGTAGTAGGAGGTTAAGGTTCCCACTTTTTCTAGACAATCGGCACTTTATGTCAGCCGGGTTGTCAGTCCTGCGTGACGGCCGCCTTTACCCCCAGAACAAGCGTCTGGTACTCATTTCCGTTAGAGGCTGAGTCGACCCCAGGGCCATAGTGCCGCCAGAGGGTTTTGGTCAGTTTAAAAATCCTGACCCCAACGGGACATGAACCCTCGACCCTCCGGCTTGTAGCTCAGTGCCTTAACCACTACGCTATGGCGTGCCCCTATTATATAACAACAAAATATTAATATATCGTGGGCTCATATTCTTGGGTATGTGCACAATATGCTACAGGGCGTCCTTCCAACATTGTTCCAGTCTTCGTACCTTTCTTCAGCCTTAAGGTTTATAATAAAGCATCTGTTTTGATAAACGATTATTTGGCATTCTTTGTACATGTTCAGACCAATTACATTTATTTCTATATATTCTCTCGTTTACATTATATATTTTAACCGTTCAGACAGAAGAAAAATAGAAACTGCAGAAATGAAGTTCTTACATTCAGTAGCAGGTGTGACAATTTTGGACAGAAAAATAAATGAAGATATTAGAAAAGACTTAATTATGTTTAATTTAACAAATAGAATTGACAACATGAGAAACAACTGGTATGAACATGTTAAAAGAATGCCTACAGATAGAATCTCTCAGCTGTTACTAAAGTACAAACCAATAGGACATAGAAGTGTTGGACGCACATTTACTAGATGGGAGGATTCATTAAATCCCACTTGATGTGAAAACAGGTCAAAAGGCCTAATTTCATGAAGTAGAAAAAGAGGAGAAGATATTATATATTTGTAATTCATCTCTGATATCTTGACTTCTCTTTTGATCTCTTAAAGATACACCTGCAACTTACTTACTTACTTACTCACTGGCACTATCGAACCCGTAGGTTCATGGTCGCACGGACATAAGCTCTCCATACATCCCTATCCTGAGCTAATGCTTTCCAGTCATTCCCTGTATAATCTACTTCCCTCAAATCATAGTTAATGTTGTTCTCCCACCTTATTCTTGGTCTACCAACTGGGCGTTTTCCTTCTGGCTTTCCTACAAGAAGTTTCCATGCACGTCTTTCATTCCCCATACGTGCAACATGTCCTGCCCATCACAGTCTATAAGACTTAACTGTTCTTATTATATCTGGCTTCCTATAAAGACCATGTAGTTCATTGTTATGTAGTCTTCTCCATTCACCTGTCTGTTCATCTCTCTTTGGTCCAAACATTTTCCTAAGAACTTTATTCTCAAATACTTGTAATCTCCTTTCCTCCCTTAAAGTAAGAGTCCATGTTTCGCACCCATATAATATAACTGGTAGAATAATAGTTTTATATATTTTCAGCTTAACGTTTTTTTGAAAGGAGTTGGGACATCAAAAGTCTCTGCAATGCATAATAGCATGCATTTCCAGAATTGAGCCTATGTTTAATTTCCTTGTGCATCTCATTCCTATTTGTGATTATTGTTCCTAGGTATTTGAATTCAGCCACTTCCTCAAAATTTCCCTCATTTGTCATTAGCTGTCCATTTCCATTATATAATGAATTTCTACATGTGACCATATATTTACTGCAACAGATTTCAGAAATCTCATTTCTATTGTTAAAGGCCAAGTCTCAGACCTGTATGTTAACGTTGGAATGGCTACTGTTTTGTAAAATTTGAATTGAGTTTCCCTTGTGGTCTTATTTCTCAAATATCTTCTTATCGAACCACAAATCTGTTGAAATTTGCCTAATTTCTTCTCCATATCCAAATTTTGCAGGTACGATATCATGCATCCCAGATAATGGATATATGTATTTTACAAATTTGTTTTGATCTCTTTTCTAAAAGATGTCACTAATGTTGTATTGCAGGTGAGAATGGAGGTTTTCTCGTGCGTCCATCTTCAAAAGGTGAACAGGCACACACGCTGGCTCTGTGGTACAATGGACGTATGTACAACATTCCGATCCGTCACCGTTCAGACGGACGTTACGCGCTTGGAACTGAGAAAGAAAAAGAAGCAAGTTTCAGTTCTGTTGAAGAACTGATTGAGAACTATCAGCTCCACGAACTGGAACTTAAGAAAGGCGGAGAAAAGACAGGTCGTGCAATGCTGACAACATTCCCTTCTCGATCTCCATGCTGATACAGTACACACTTCACAAACATGTTATTTCTACTACCAGTATTATGTCCCTTCTACTACCTGTTTCAAAAACATACATTTTATAAAAATCATGGGGTCTCACAGTAAATTTACAAAAAACAGAATATCTGGCAATAAATAGCAATGAAAGAGAAAATTTAATATTGGAAGAAGGAATCCAAATAAATCAAGTGAAACAAACTAAATATTTGGGAATGATTATGGATAACATTGAAGATATAGGCAAAGAGAACATAAAACATAGAATTGAATTGAGTAGCAAAATAATATCATCGTTAAATTCCATATGGTGGGATAAGCATATTTGGAAAGACACAAAAAAATATATTGGTAAAACATTGGTGGAATCTGTTGCAATGTACGGAAGTGAGGTATGGACAATCAATAAGTACTACAAGAATAGACTAATAGCTCTAGAAATGGATTATTTACGCAGATGTGCCAGAAAGTCTAAATTAGAACATGTCACAAATAACAAGGAAAATAGAAACATAATGGAAGCAGAAGAAAGCATAATTGAAAGAATTGAGGAGAAGGAGAGAAGGACAGCTTTTCAAGACGACAGAACAACGGTCGTGACGATACTGAGGATGGAACAGAAACTATGTTTCGAAACTAGTTTAGAGTCAAATAAGAAGAACAATATGAGGTGAGTGATAAAAATATTCTACCTTAATTTATAAAATAGGTACCTGAGATCTCTGGTTCTCAACTTTATTATATTGCAAAATATCAGCAAGTACTTTTGTGCTAGTGTATTGGTACTAACTGGTAGTAGAAGTAATAATGTGTGTATCAGGCTGATGTGTGCTAATGAGTGCCTTTTACTGTTGTGATACAAAGTTGCAAGATATTAAATTATCATTTATTGGCTCGAATAACACAGGTCAACTTTTCCAGCCCAAGTTCAAATGTGCTTTCAGATTTTTTTCCATCAGTCGGTGCTTTATAATTTTATATTATTAGTTTTTACACAACACTAAATTATAAACATATGTTTCATTCTGGTTTACATAAACTGTTATACTTATTTATGAATAAATTGGAGAAAATGCTTTAACATCTCACATCATGAAGTTGTGTATCTTTATGATACCGGTTTCAAAAGTATAATTTTACTTCCATACTTGAAACCGGAATCGTGAAAACACAGAACTTCATAAGGTGAGATGTAAAAGGATTCTATTAATTAAATAAAAATAAAACTTAGTTTTATTTGATTTTCATATTTATTAAGATATAATTCAGTGACAGCTGTTTTGGTATACTGTACCTTCTTAAGACATGTTAACAAATTATGAATTGTGTTATTATAGTAACGGGCTTCCAATATAAAACCGGACCGGCCTCACGGAGTTTCACCCGGCACGCAATGCTGTCTCTTCCTCCCGCAATTCACCCTGCCTGCCACCCGTCCTTGAACTGTTTCTTACCTTATAGAAAATGCTGGAAATGTTGTCCTCCCGCAGTTAAACAGGCATTATAACGAGTAAACACATTTAGATTGACACGCTATAGTTCGTTGTTGTGCTAATTTCGGTAATGATTTTTGTGGTGAACGTTCCAAATTTTCACCAATTTCGTCAAATTTTTCTTCGGTGATAACCGAATGCCTTCGCGTGTGTTTCTTATTTTGTACTGAACCAGTGGTCTCAAATTTAGTCACAAGATCGTGGATTGTCGATCTGGAAGGAGGTAATTGTCCAGGGAAGTTCCGAATAAATTCCTCGCGAACGCGACGAGCTGATTCGTATTTATAATAACATTTACACACATAAATGCGCTGCTCTAATGTCAGCTGACGTCTCATCTTGTCGAACGATAGTAAACTGACTAGTTCAAGGACGAGCGGCTGGCAGAGTGAAATGCAGACGAGGAGAGAGCGCTGCCTGACAGGTGAAACCCCTTGAGGCCGGTCCGGGTTTATATTGGAAGCCCGGTACATATCAACTGATCTAAGCAACAATACAACAATAATTTATTTAAATTTTTTAATTTAACAAAGGCGATTCATTCAAATCAAGTTGAGAATCATCATCATCATCATCATCATCTGCCTTTCAAGTATTAGGCCCAGTGGCCCGTTACGGTTTCCTGCCACCTCCGAAAAGGTCGACCCACAGATCTTCTGCCTCGAGGAATGTAGTGAAGAATTTGTTTTGGTATTCTGTGACGATCCATGCGCTGAATATGGGCTAGCCAATTGTTTCTATATTCTTGGAGGTATTCAGATATAGGTACGATGTTTAACTCTCTGGCTATTGTTAAATTTCTTTGGTGGTCTAGAAGGCTATAACCTGCAGTTCGTTGCAGAAATTTCATCTCCATTTAACAGTTTATTTCAATTTATTAATTTCTACAGCCTCCAAAAGGTCAAACTTCTTACCCTTATCACAAACATGTAACATTTCAAAATTTGGATCAAAACAATGATTAAATTGGAATAGGTGGTTAGCATATTTAATAAAAAAAAATAAAACCAAAATAAAAAAATAAAAATTATTAGGTGTATATAAATTGAAGTGTGGCACATGTGACAATGTCTATATAGGACAAACTGGTAGACCTTTTATCTCTCGTATAAAGGAACACACGAGAGCATATAACAGAAATTTAGAATATTCAAAATATGCTAACCACCTATTCCAATTTAATCATTGTTTCGATCCAAATTTTAAAATGTTACATGTTTGTGATAAGGGTAAGAAGTTGGACCTTTTGGAGGCTGTAGAAATAAATAAATTGAAAAGTAGTAATAAACTGTTAAATTCTCAACTTGATTTGAATGAATCCCCTTTGTTAAATTAAAAAATTTAAATAAATTATTGTTGTATTGTTGCTTAGATCAGTTAATATGTACTATAATAACACAATTCATAATTTGTTAACATGTGTGAAGAAGGTACAGTGTACTGAAACAGCTGTCACTGAATTATATTTTAATAAATATGAAAATCAAATAAAACTAAGTTTTATTTTTATTTAATTAATATAAATACATTTTCAAACTGTTAAACTTATTTATGAATGAATTGGAGAAAATGCTTTAACATCTCACATCAAAAAGTTGCATATCTTTACGATACCGGTTTCAAAAGTATAATTTTACTTCCATCTTTGAAACCAGTATCGTGAAAACACAGAACTTTATGAAGTGGGATGTAAAAAGATTTTATTCAACTCAATTATAAACTGAAAATTACCTCATGGTGTAATTTCGATTAAAAAAAATGCTTGATGGAAAAAATCATAATTTGATGTGTTGTTGACCAGTGGTATATTTTATATTAGCTTAGCCTGCTAATACTTATAGGTGGAAAACCAAAGAACAGTTTTACCAACATTGCATTTACTGTAGAGGGTGTTGCAGAAATCTTGTCATTCTGAGATATACCTGAAGATTTTGAACTGAGCACAGGGTGACTTGAAATAATTGTCCCTGATATTGTACACATTTCCAGCGAGCAGGATTTGATTTTTAGTGTTGCTCTGTTCCCTAGAAAGTTATGATCTCATTCAAATCAGGGGGACCAATCTCACACAATAATATAATACTAGTGGTCGAAATTCAACCACAATTCATTAATTTTTTTAAGTTTGTCACAAATACATCATTATGCATTAATTTTCGATTTATTTTAAAAATACAAATGATAGGAAATATGTGGTATAGCTTGGCTAAGCCACATTTAAAAAACAGTAACACGTCATTTGACATTTGTGTACTATTTAAATTTGCATTTGGCCTATTATTATGTGCACTGAAATATATATGCCCTTCTTCTTTGTCTCTCACTCCGACCCGTCAATGTTCTATGTCAACACATAATGGAAGTAGGTGCGAATATGTAAATATAAAATAAATATGTAATGAAATTACTGAAGCCAAGATTAGACAGGGTTTAATTTAAATTTAAATAATAAAATGTACTCACTTTTTTAAACCACTGATAATAAATACGCGAGAGTAAGTCAATTCACATTGTTGCTGCACAATTTTCTTTTTACAACAATGCACTTTCAGTATGAACTAAACAAATGAATGAGTAATACACATAAATTCCTTAGACACAATTTATTTTATTTTGTTTAATTTAATTAATTTGTAACACATATTATACATAAATTTTATTTTTCTGCTCTCCTTCTCTATATCAACTTAATTATGCCAAATATCACACTCCTCTGTGCACGCAATCTGCTTAAAAAGGGGTACAAAGTTTTTTCTTCACATATTAATATATAGACATTTTGAACTAAAAATATACATTACACCTTTAATTAATATTGGGAAGTAAACATTATGAGGTTATATCATTAATAGTGAGTGGAGAACATATTTTTATCGACTCACCTCATATGATTTCAAATTTGTTTGAGACCATTGGTTTCAAATGATTTTTTGTTCATGTTCAGTCATGACTCCAACTGTTGAAATTCTCTGTTTGTTGATTTCTCCATGGTCATCTCTAGTGCTGCCATCTTTGGTTGGCTTTGTAAATTTCGAAATCAAATTTTTTTCTGCAGGAATATGGAAGTTCATTGATTGATATTTATTCTTTTGAATGAATATCTTCACCCAAACTGTTAATTCTGACGGTTTATCCAATTGTTTCAAACGTTTTGCATCTCTCTTAATTTTATGATATTCTAACAAACTATGTGCAACAATTGCTGATTTTTCAATTGTGGGATGAGGTACGTTTTTTTGGAGGACACAATTCTACACTTACATCCTTATGCCACTGATGCACTGAACACTTGAAAACATCTTTCGTACTATTTTAAACAACCATTTTATAAACATTTCTTATGATTATTAAATATTTATAAATTATGCAAAATTTGTGCATCGGGTTCTAGAGACGCGGAAATGCTTCATGTAACATCCGCTAGGTGGCTCTCAAATCGGAGTTACCATCATTTGAAAATAATTTCAAACCATATTTAGTGTTAGTGTACATAAAATTAGTTTATAATTTATTAAATAATACGCATGTAAATTGTTTTGTTAGGTTAGGAAATGGGAAGTTGGTTTACGTCCATTTTTTTTAGGATTTGGGAATAAATAATATGCATGTAAATTGTTTTCTTTGGTTAGGAAATGGCAAGTTACTTTACGTCCATTTTTTTTTAGCATTTGGGAAGTTATTCCCAAAGTTGGTAACACCGACTGCAGAGCCATCTACCGGAGGCTACATTAACCTTTACAGCAACTCGCGTATGCGCACTGCGATTCTGTGGAACTTAGAAGAATTTGTGTCTGCCAAATAACCGACTTTCTCCCAATTGTGAATTGCATCATAATGTTAATTCCCATCCCATTGTAGAATTTTTATTAAAAAGACCAGATTTTAAAAAGAGACGATCCTGTTGGTTTTCCTGTCACCCTATGCTAAGTGCTCAGAGATATAATTTTATAGCTTAGATTGTTTTCTAACGTAGTGTCAACGCTTGATGATTGTGGGTAGCACATGGTGGTAGTCTTGAGTCATACCAGAATGTGTTAACAGACCACAACTTGTTTTGTGTTATAAAGAAAGTTAATTACTTCACCTCTTGTTAAATTTGCTCACCTGGACATAAATCAGAGACCTTTGTTTCCCTTTACAACTAGATTCACATTATTGTAATCAATTGTAAAGAGAATTATACCCGTCATTAGGAACCTCAAACTCGATGCTATTCTTTTTGCAGACGATTTAGCTCTTCTGGCACTTTCTGAAAATGATTTGCAACGATCAATTTATAATTTACAAAAAATAGCTGCCAAATTTAATATGGAAATATCAGTTAACAAAACTGAAATTATGGCATTTCATGGGAAGGACCCAATCAATAAGAAATGAACTGGAGATATTTTCCACACTCGATAAACTAGACGATCACAAATACCAATGGAAAGAACATTTAGACAGAATGGACAATACAAGATTACCCAAAAAGATCAACACCTACAAACCATATGAAAAAAGATATTTGGGATTGCCAAGGAAACGATGGACTTGAGACTGGAACAGGTCGTATTGACCTAATCCTGGAAAGGAAGAAGAAGAAGAAGATAATTTTTTGGACATGGCCTTGGTACATTACAACACTTCTCTGGGACAAATTTCAAGGAAGTTTCCGTCTTAGACCGGTTTCAAGACCTTATTTGGTTCCATCCTCAGTATTTTCACAACGTTGAAGAGTCACCTTCTGTTGATCTCGTTGGTAAACTGAAGAACTTCCAAATCAAATCTTTTCTCCAGGTATTTCAAAATGCATAATCCTATTTTTGTTCTTCTGGATGTAGATCTTATGAATTTTGAAATTCCCGGGGAAAAAGATTTGATTTACAAGTTACTTGGTTGGCCAAAAAAATGGAGTGGGAGTCGACATCCAGGGCCGTGAACATAAAATTTAACATATTAGAAGATTAATAGTGAGTGGAGAACATATTTTTAACGACTCACCTCATATAACTTCAAATTTCTTTGATACCAGCGGTTTCAGACAATATCTTGTCCCTCTTCAGTCATGGCTTCCCATGACTAAAGAGGGACAAGATATTGTCTGAAGCTGCTGGTATCAAAGAAATTTGAAGTTATATGAGGTGAGTCGTTAAAAATATGTTCTCCACTCACTATTAATGATATAACTTCATAATGTTTATTTCCCAATATTAATTTAAATATATTAGAAGATTTTGGGCTAAAACCCCATAACTGGTGTTTTTCCCAGTTTCTTGTAGAAGAACTCGCCACAGAAGATGCCCCTGTAGCCAAGCGAGGAACACTGGGTATGGAGCGTGGCCTTATAGCCCAACATCTTCTAATATCATGATTTCCGGGCTTGGAAGCCTACATTCTACAATAAAATTTAACAGTCTGGACAAGCATGGCATATTGAAACATGTTTGTGTGGTAAGATGACTTACTTATTCAGAGTGTTATGTTGGAATCTAATTGAGACACTGTTCTCAAAAATATGTCCTGGTGAGAAAATTTAATATGAAATGAGGTAAATGTCACTATGTTAATTCCTTGTTACTTTCTGTCAGTTATAGATATTCTATGTTTCACTGTAATGTAGCATAAACTGTGCCTTGTATTACAAAATATTATTATTGTATTTGTGGCTCAGCCATAATTTTACAAAAATGCAGTTTTCTAAGTTATCTATAACACTTCCTCGCTCCTAATGTTCCTGATCTCTTGCTCTTTTGTGAATTAAAATATACCAGTATATATATATATATATATATATATATGTAAGAATTCAAAGTTCTGAAGTAATCTTTAGAATATTTGGAGGGGAGGGGGGCAATTATATATCAGAAACTTCAATTCCCATATTCCAAACAAAATGGAAAAAATCTCAAAGCAGTGTTAGAAACAACATTTCTTATTTTCTAATTATTAATGTTAAATGAACAATGTTTCAAAACTATAAATGTATTAATAACGAGACTTATTCAATATATTCACAATATAATGGGTGATCATCAATGTGTATTAGATAAAGTAGATCTACAATAGACTAGATTTTTAGTACAAGACAGATTTTAGAAAATAAATGGGAATAAAATGGCACTGTGCATCATCTATATGTTGACTTCAAAAAGTCATATGATTCAATTAAGTGACAGAAGTTATATGACATCCTGCTGGAGTTCGGAATTCCTAAAAAGTTAGACTTATACAAATGTGTCTATATGGTGCAAAGAGTTTTCATATACTTTTGAATTCCCAATGGGTAAAGCAAGGAGATGCACTATCTATTCTACTATTCAATTTTGTACTAGAGAATGTCATCAAATCTTTAGAGGACGAAGGCCTTCAAATTAATGATACTAATAGGCTGTTAGTTTATGCTGATGATGTAGTATTATTAGGCAATAGTGAGGAGATACTAAGGGCCTACACACACACACACACACACACACTATTGAGTAACACTAAGAAATTGGGTCTGGAGGTAAACATCTATAAAATTAAATATATGTTCACACACAGAAATACATTATATAATGAAAATGGACCAGTGATGGGGCTGCCATCTTATAGCCTCTGGTCAGGCTTTTCTGGAGAAGAAAAGAAAATAAAGGAAAGACAAAATGGAAAAAAGGAAGGACTCCCTAGCCCTAGGGCATCCGAGGGCTAGGGAGTCCTTCCTTTTTTCCATTTTGTCTTTCCTTTATTTTCTTTTCTTCTCCAGAAAAGCCTGACCAGAGGCTATAAGATGGCAGCCCCATCACTGGTCTTGCCTTCCTTTGGCCAGCAACCAATCGAAGGGACTATTATTATGCTTTCAAGTCTTATACGAGAATTTCCCATAAGGGAAAATTTTCTATAGGATCGTAACAGGCCTTGGCCTAATACTTGGAAGGAAGAAGAAGAAGAAGGACAGTTAATGACCGAGGGAAATTTAGGAGAAGTTATTGAATTCAAATACCTGGGAACAATAATTACAAACAGGAATGAGATGCACAAAGAAATTAAACATAGACTCAATTCTGGAAATGCGTACTATTATGTATTACAGGGACTCTTGTTGTCCCAACTTCTCTCAAAAACATTAAACTGAAAATATATAAAACTGTTATTCTCCCAGTTATATTATATGGATGTGAAACATGGACGCTTACTTTAAGGGAGGAGAAAGATTATGAATATTTGAGAATAAAGTTTTTAGGAACATTTTTGGACCAAAGATAGATGAACAGACAGGTGAATGGAGACGTGTATAACGGTGAGCTATGTGATATTTATGGGAAAAAAGATTTAATAATGATTATGTCTTGTACGCCGCAAAGGGCAGGATATGTGGCACAAATGGGAAATGGAAAAGGGTAATGAAAACTTGTAGGGTAACCAGAGCAAAACTGGCCAGTAGGTAGACCAAGTATCAGGTGGGAGAATAACATTAACCAGGATTTGAGGGAAGTAGATTATGCAGAGGATGATTGAAAAATATTAGATCGGAATAGGGATGTAAGGACGGCTTATGTCCCCACGGCCATGAACCTGTGTGTTCGAGGGTTTATATATACAATGCGTGTGTATTAATGTTTACGCATAAAAGGCTCAAAATGAAATGGAAAAATCAGGGTTTGAACTTTGAAAGGATTTAAAAATATAACTTTTGATAGCCGCTATTGGTAGTTCTGCATTTAGAAAAAAGAGGCTGTAATACCAATATGAGAAATTAATAAAACTATCAGCGGTAAGTTTATATACATGAATTCTTTTTCCCAATATTCATAACTTATTCAGTGTATCTTGTATGAAATAATAATACAATTTCTTGAAAAGTGGGATTTATTTTATACAACAGCAAGAGAATATTTTTGTGTGCAGTGTTGTCAGTTATTAGACGTTATCTGGTTATCAAGTTCTACAACTTGACAATAAAAAAGTGTTATTCATGGAGCTTCGTTCCTATAAATCTCTATGTTCATAGAGCATGTTATTTTGTGTAAATTCAATAGCTATTTAAATTATATCATGTCTGTAAGTACTACTGTCAATGTTTTGTTTTGGGACGTAAAGTAAACGTAATAATATTAATAATGAGTGGGGCAGAGAACGCTACAGAAGCCGTTTCTTCAGATGAACCAGTAAATGTTCAAGGTATGTTTTGTTATACACATTTGCATGTTATATATTTTTTTAAATTTATATTTTAATAAGTAGGCCTAGTGCTTTCTTTGAAAATTGGATGGCTAAGAACCATTATTAATTTTTACAGTAGGCTTTAAATTAGTTACGAAGATAACTAATTGTTGGAATTTTATTACATTTTTGTTGGATGTAATTAATTTAATGATGCTGAAGTTGTTATTCGGTGCCAATTGTATGTTTGATTTTTTTTTTTTTAATGTATGGTGCTTCAATGGATGATATATGATTTTTTAAAATTTGATGGTTTCTTCTTTTTCTTTTAGAAGTGTGCCTTTTAACCTTACAGACAAACTGAGTCCTCCAGGGAGATCCTTAAAGCTAGCATTATTCAACATATCAATAGCAGATGTCATAGAAGCAACTACCAAAGAAAACATTACCACGAAACTATACATTTACGGAGACGATATGGTCCCAGTATCAAACAGAATGGAGAAGTTACAGGAAAGCCTAGACGGCCTATCAACATGGGCCGATAAAATGGATTGAAAATAAACACCGACAAAAGTGTACATATGATATTCAGGAAAGGAGGAAAACATCAGGAAAAGACACACTGAGACTTGGACCGGAAAAGTTAAAAACAGTAAACCAATACAAATATCGGAAAAACTGCACTTAAACTAGCGTGAAATATTTTCAGAGTCCTATAGAACAACAGTGTGCATGTGCCAGAGTTTATAGAGCCAGCGATATCCCACAATTGAACCACATATGTTATCATCCTCAATTACTATCCGTCGCTATGAAATTTAAATGACCAATATCTGCAATAAATCCCCAAATCTATGTTAGAAATATATTAATAATATTAAAATTATCAAACATTTATTAAAAATGGGTGTACACTTACTTATCACTCCCTAACGCAGATCCAACCAGCGACAAACCCAAAACAGTGATAGAAAAATCATAGACAAAGTAATATACTCTGTGGAGAAAATAGCAGTTAGCATCACAATATTGTCTAACAGTGTCATAATATTGAGATTTGCATATTTAAATAAATACTTCAAAATTGTCTAATAATGTTATAAAAATTGTTTGAAAAAGTTTAAAATATTAAATAATGTTAGTAAATACAGAAGAAGAGCTATAGTTTACAACAATATAACTGAAAAATCAAGTGCTAGTAGAAGTGCAGTTGAGCCCAAATATCTTGGAATGACACTACAAACATCAGGGACCACATATCAAACAGAGAGCAATAACAGCTATTATAGCAATGCATGAAATAAAACAGCTTCAGTCACTCTCCCTGAAGGCAGCAACGAGAAGATAACTCCTGGGCCCAACTGCACTTCTACTAGTGCTTGATTTTTCAGTTATATTGTTGTAAACTATAGCTCTTCTTCTGTATTTACTATCATTATTTAATATTTTAAACTTTTTCAAACAATTTTTATAACATTATTAGACAATTTTGAAGTATTTATTTAAATATGCAAATCACAATATTATGACACTGTTAGACAATATTGTGATGCTAACTGCTATTTTCTCCACAGAGTATATTACTTTGTCTATGATTTTTTCTATTGCTGGTTGGATCAGCGTTAGGGAGTGATAAGTAAGTGTACACCCATTTTTAATAAACGTTTGGTAATTATAATATCATTAATATTTTTTTAACCTAGATTTGGGGACTTATTGGAAATATTGGTCATTTAAATTTCATAGCAACGGATAGTATCGAGGATGATAATCGATATGTGGTTCGATTGTGGGTTATCGCTGGCTCTATAAACTCTGGCGCATGCGCACTGTTGTTCTATAGGACTTTGAAAATATTTCACGCTAGTTTAAGTGCAGTTTTTCTTAACCCCTGTACTCACATACGGAATACAAATAATTTGGGAGCATCTTAACATGAAAAGGTCAAAAGAATATTTCTAAAGAATGTGCTAGGTGTCTCGAAGTACACACCCTCCAGGTCTACATACTTACTAACATTCCTAATTGAAGAAATATGCTTTACACTACTGTTGCCATCCACACAGACAGACCAGAATCTCATGACGGAATATCTATAAAAAAAGGAAACGATATAGAAGATGAATTGTACATTGCCAGTGCGACGATGGAACCAACAGATGAGGAGCGCAGTACACAGCTTCCATCATAACATAAACACCGTAACCAAGAAATGTGTATGCAAACTCATCATCATAGTACATTCACGAATTTAGGCCATTTGTTGACCTGTTTTGGCCTCAAGAGAAACACCATTCAGAAGTCTTTTGAGTGGACGTCCTGGTCTTCTTCTTCCTGCAGGTTGATATCTTAACATTTGTTTTGGTATTCTGTGATCTTCCATTCGATGAACATGTTGCATCCATCTTGACTTATAATCAGAAATTTTGTTTTCTAAAGATTCCATGTGTAATTCTTCTAAGATGTCTTCATTTTTTTTGTGATCTAGTAGTGTGTTTTCGTGTTGAGACTTGAAAGTAGTTTTGAAGTTCCTTAGGACAGGTTACTGGCCCCAGTGGTAGGGCTGCTACCTTTTAGTCTCTGGACAGACATTAGGATACTGTATTTACTCAGTACCCGATGGAACGGTTATACCGCCATGACTCGGTCCTCAGAGCCTCGTTTGTGAAAATGGGTTGTACCACGAGAAGGTGAGGATGAGAATTGGGTAGGAGAGGTTATACACACGTCACTACCCCTTACAACCTTATGCAAACTATGCAGACTAAAGTGTGACAAATACCACGTTTTGAAATGTAAGAAGAACACTGATTCCTGTGCCTACTCTACTCTTATACATTTCCTACTATTACTATTAATAATTGTTTGTTTTGTTGTGTTGCAGCATACATCGTGTCGAAGATCCAGAGCATGATGTATGGTTTTGGTGACGCGCAGGTTCCTCTCCTGGAAACAGCATGTCTTGTTGGCAACATTGTGCAGCAACAGATGAGATCCATGATCAACCACGCATCTGATGTGGCAGCCATGCGAGGTGTCAAGACTATTGGACTCGAGGAATTCATATTCTTGATGCGCAAAGACCGAGTGAAACTGCATCGCTTACTCAAGTACATGGGTGTGTGTTGGTACTACATTAGTGATGTCACTACTTTTAAACTGTTTAAAACAATAAAAGTTATACCTGTTGTCGTCCTCAACAAATTATATTTGTTTAAAATAATGAGAACTAGTTCCATTTGGTACTGATTGTGTTTAACAGTCATTCAGGTGTTCGCATAAATCACAAGTTATAAGCTAGAAATACCCTTTTATAACTAAAATTTGTTAAATAATAATGTAAGTTTTGTTGAGTTGTTTCTTGACTCACCTCATACTTCTTAATTCCCTCGCAGATCTAGATTTTGTCACTGTATTTCTGACATTCTCAATGCTGTTCACATTCACAACTGACGTCCAATGGTCCCCTCTCCTGTAGACTGACCTCCGTGCCATCTGATGGCTGACCGACGAACTTCCAAATCAATCCCCTCTCCTTATCACCAGGTATTTCAAAATTCATAGTTGTGTTTTTATTCTTGCATATGTAAATTTTTTCCCAAATTGTGAGTTCCTTCAGTTTTATTGGGAATTTAACATTACTCGGTCTAGGTGAGAATTTTTCTCTTCAAATATAATTTATCTTTCAGTGAGAAATGTTAAATCAATAATAAAAACATCATTAGAAGCCTTACTAGCTTTATAAAGTAATGTTAAATTCCCAATAAATGTCTTCTTAACTAAGAAGCTGCCATTTGCAAAGATAGAAGCAATGGTTTCAAAATCATTTGGCAAAAGGGAATCACAACGTATATAAGAGAAAAATTTGCATCTAGATCGTAACTCGTCTCAGTAGCTCAGTTGGTAGAGCATTTGGCCCGGCAAGCCAAGGGTCCCGGGTTCGAGTCTTGGTCTAGGCGAGAATTTTTATCTTCAAATATAACATTATGAGTTATGTAGATAGGAAATAACACTTGTTATGTTGTGAACATGACGCAGCATTGACAATGTCACGAATTACGTGAAGAAACCCTGGGTCTGCTATAAATTATGAAGTATGAGGTGAGTGAAATGATAAAAAATAAACAATAACATTATGAGGTTTAATTTGATATTTCAGTTTGTATTTTTTTAACATTCTTACCTCATGTAATTGTTTTGTCGGACATATGTTTCAATTTATTAATTGTTAAAAGTGCTCTGCGTCGTAGCCAAGTGGTTGAAGCAGGAAACCTTGGCGCAGAGCTACGGGACTTGTGCTGGTTCGAGTCTCCATGGGAGAAGAAATTTTGTCATGGTATTTCAGCCAGTATGAGACCGGTGCCCACCCAGCATTGTGAGGTATTTGGGTAGCTACAATAAGTAGCAGCACCAGGTTGAGGAAAGCAGCTGTAACGCCTAAGGGACCCAACATGCTGACCACATGTCACCCCTACACTGATTAGATGATTATCTACCTATGTGATTGACACATGTGGATGTGAGGCCAGCAGCTGGCTGGTAGGCTAAGGGCCTTCTAGGCCTGTCGTGCAATGGAATTAATTAATTGTTAATAGAATACTATCAGTGAGGTGTGTAAGTTAGTTTGCTATTAAACAATTGTTTAGTTTGTTTTTGAAGGATGTATATTGACCAACTGAATGCAGTCCACGTCTCTGATTGAAATAGTAGCCACCCACCTGATCCTAGAATTTAAAAATGGTGTTTCAGACATGAAAGACGTGAAGAACAAAGTGACAGGAATTCTGGACGAAGATGCAGAGGACCCGGAGTTGGCATTGGACACTCCTAACAGGAAACTGAGTCAGATATGTATGGATTTCCTGTCGAGCATTGACTCTACCGGCGAGCTCATCCACACTGGAGACCTCCCTGCAGACATTGTTAAGTACGAGCGTCAAGTTCGGGCAGAACGCACCTCACGCACTCTGGACAGGAGAAGGTGAACTTGTACAACCAAACTTTCACGTCTGTAAATCTCACATAGCAATAAGTCAGTTTTTCGCAAAAAGGAACAACTGTTAATATTTTTAGCTTCTATTGATGTTTTTTATTATTAATTTAACACTTCTCACCGAAGGATAAATTATATTTGATGAAAATTTTTTTGCCCAGACTGGGACTTGAACCCAGGACCTTTGGCATTCCGGGCCAAATCTTAAATACCTCATAGTGGTCCCAAATCTGAAGATTTTCAGCCTCATAAAAGATCCTTAAGCCCAAACAAAGTGGCCTCTAAGCAAAATGTACTGATCTCAAAGATCCTAGCAATAGCTTAGTTGCCTGCTAGATGTCACTTTGAGTCAGTGTGTTCACTGCATGCCACTCATGACATCTATGGACAAATAAGGTAACTAAAATGAACTTGGTGTATTAACTCCTGACAAAGGAGAAGCTATGGCTCAACAATGGGTTATGCCATTAATCATAGCACATTGGCCAAAGCCAGAAGTTTGGGTTCAAATCCTAGTTGATGCCTTAATTTTTCTTTAAAAAGAATAAGATTTTATTTCAATGTTGATATTATTCATTTTTAAACATCTTGATGATGGACAGATTATATCTGAAAAGAAAAATATACTTATTCAAAGTTAAAATTGGGAGTCATAATTGGCGGTTGAAAATGAATGACAAGATCATTTGAAAACTATAGTTACCGTGTTTGATAAAACATGAAATATGAGGTAAGATGTTAAAATGACTCATTAATTTTTTAGAAAAATATACGCCTAGACTGGGGTTTGAACCCAGGACCTTTGACTCTCTATGTCAATGCTCTATCCAAGTGAGCTACCTAGGCCTCCAAATTAAACGCGTATTTTTCTCTTATACATAGTTAATTCCCTAACCCCAAATGCTATGAGCCATTGCTACGATTTTTGCAAATGGCAGCTTCTTTATTAAGAAAACTTTTTATTGGGAATTTAAACATAAAAATAAAAAGTCTTCTTAATAAAGAAGGCGCCATTTGCAAAAATCATAGCATTTGGGGTTAGGGAATTAACTATGTGTAAGAGAAAAATACGCGTTTAGATTGGAGGCCTAGATAGCTCACTTGGATAGAGCATTGACATAGAGAGTCAAACCCCAGTCTAGGCATATATTTTTCTTTTCAAATATGAGATTTTATTTGTCGTATGTTTCAGTTACGTTGAGTTTGTGAACGCTCGTTGCTCTTCATTTACGAACATGAGATCAGGATCAAAGTTCCGAGATTGGCTTCAACTGAATGCAGATGGCAGTCACAGCGAGCTACCAAAAATAACAAACAATGCGTATGATTTGTTGGGATATCTAGCGTACGAGACAGTAGCACAGTTGGTAGACTTGGCTTTGTTAGTTCGTCAGGACGAGCAGATGAGAGCAGGAGATGCAATTAGCCGGTATGTACCGGGGATTGGATATTCAGCACGTCACAGTCTGGATTCTCAGCAGATAGAGACAGCAGCACCACTTACGCCAGCAGAGGTGCGAGAAGCAGTGAGACGCTATTGGCATTCTCCCATGGGATCCAGTTTGAACTTTACTCGTAACATAACCTGTCAGGTGGACACCAAACTCTTCTGCTGCTAATGTGTCATCATGAGATGTGCTAGTCCTTCAAGAACGTGTGAGATCTTATTCAACAAATTAAAATGAGTTGTACGTACTCTCCGTGTTCCTCCTGCACTTTCACAAACAATTGTTCCTATTGTATTGACTTAGGCTTTCACGGCCGGAGTTACTATGATGATCTTGTAGAAGATTTCCAGGCTGTTGGCCGTGGTCTCGAGGCTTGTAGTTCCCCAACGTTTCGCCAGGGACTGTGTCTTTTTTTTTTTTCCCCATTTATACTGGTTTTCCTTCTTGTTTTTACCTTTTTTTCTTTTTTGTTTTACCTGTTTGTTAACTTTTTTAATTCTCACATAGACACAAGGACAGGACACACACACCCAGACCCAAGGTGGAGATTTAAAATCTCCTACCTTGCCAGGAATCGAACCCAGGTCGCCGGAGTGGAAGGTAGGGACTATACCACGGCAACGGACATATTATATCGAAAAATCAGCTTCTTCTCTGTATCGTTCCAATTTTAGTATATGTACCGCCGAAGCAAGTACAGTTTTATCTTTTTTTTTTTCCTCGCTCTTTTTCGTTTACACTGTTTTTTTTCTTTTTGTTTTACCTCATTGTTTTACGTTTTTGTTAACTTTCTTTTATTCTGACATATAGACACAAGGACAGGACACACACCTAGACCCAAGGTGGAGATTTAAAATCCCCTGCCCACGGGAATCGAACCCGGGTCGCCGGAGAAGAAGGTAGGGACTCTACTGACTATGCCACAGCGACGGACTCGTCTAGCATCCTCAAGGGTTGTCTTGAGACAATTGTTCCTATTGATTATTTTGACCCACCTCATTTTTTTAAATTTTGTCTCTCAAGTTGGATGTTTAAAGGAAAGACAGGGGTATGAAGACTACTATAATTTTATTGCACAATGAAGAAAAATAAAATTTTGATGCCTCTTTCAAAAGCAAAGAGCAGATAAGTGAACCTAATATCTCCATGGCCAGTCATCTAGCGCTGGATATTTAAACATAGCCCATCACCAATGTGACACATTTGTGAAGTATTTATTATTTATGTCCAAAATAAATAATTATTAAATTATATTTCTCTTGTTATGATTTGACCTTTCCTTGATAATCAAAATTATCCTTTTTTTTTTTTTTTTTAAGAAAATGTTGGAAAAATCCATTGATATGAAAACTAAAAAAAAAAAAATTGGATTAGAATATTCTTAAAATTCCAACTGTTCTGATCTTAGGAACATGTAGTAGTTCCCAGTGTCCCTAGAGAAACCACTATTGAAATTTTGGAAAAATGGTTCAACAAAATGAATTGTGACAAGATGGGAGCAATAGCTCTTGATACCGTGGTTCCGTGTTAAATAACATAGATATATGAGGCAAGAATATATACAATTCAAATTGATTGAAAACCTCATAATGTAAATTCCCCAAAATTAATGTATGATTATTAAGTTAGTTATTTTCACTCACCTCATTTTTTTCTTTTTAGTCAAAATAACTAACTCATAGTAATTAAAAGAAACCTCATTGCATTATTTCCTACAAATATTAAATTAATATATGAACTATATATATTGTATTGTAAGCCCATGTTTTTCCCTTTACAGAGATTTAGGCGCTCTCCCCCTACAGGGAAGTTTTGAACTATACTAATTTAGTTATACTTGTTTTTGTATAGATGTCATTTTGAGTGGTCCATGGTCAGCGTTCCGCCTCATACTGACATCTAGGAAACCAAGGTAGTACTAGGACGGGAAAATTTCATAAATTTTGCTTAGAGACCTTTCATTCAGGCTTAAGGGTTTTTTACGAGACTGAAAATCTTGAGACTTGGGACCCACGGCTTAAAGTCCCTCCCGGAGGACTTGCTCCTTGGATTTTTCTATCCTAAAAAATTCATCGACCCCGGCCGGGTTTGAACCTGGGACCAGAGGCAAGGAACATAACCACTAGTCCACCGCAGCCGACAACTATATATATATATATATATATATATAAAAGGCGTAATTTAATGAGTCATTTTTTAACATCTTACCTCATATTTTATGTTTTTTCAAGCATGGGAACTAGTTTTTGAGAGAAGGATCTCATTTTCAACCGACATTATGACTACCGAAAACTAGTTCCTGTGTTTGAAGAAACGTAAAATATGAGGTAAGATGTTAAAAAATTTACGAAATAAGGACCTCATAATGTTATTTCCCATATTTAACTGAGAGTATATATATATATATATATATATATAAAAGGCATCCACCGCTGTGGTCTCGAGGTAGCGTGCTGCCTTGTCACGCAGCGGGCCCGGGTTCGATTCCTGGTTGAGGCAGTTTTTCTGGGTGAGCTTTTTATTGGGTGTTTCCTCACTTGTAAGACAAATGTCAGGAAAACTTTAAGGCCCAAACGGTCCCCGAAATCATATGGCCATCATCATCCTTCACCGATGTGGAAAGCAATGGGAAGGTATCACACCTACAATTCCCTAGTAAAGCTGCGAGCATAGCATGAAAATGTTATCATTGCAATCAAGGACCTGCTTTCAGGCAGAATTACTATGGATGGATATATAAGGCCTTGAGATTCAACCATTTTATTCACAAAGAGACAGTGTTCAATAGTACACAGATTAGTAAATATACCTATGAGCAAAGAAAATTATGAAAAAGATAAAAAGAACTCCAAGCGTGACAGGCCTAGAAGGTCGTTGGCTGCCATAAAGAATACATAATTAATGTAGCAATAAAAAACGGTTTTGAAGAAAATATGGTGCACAAGGAAATAAATAAGTTTAAAAGACAAAAATTAATTAATGAAAGTACACTTATAAAACAAACAGAAGAGAACATAAAATTCAAGAAATTCATTCACCATCCATTGAAACACCACAAGTTTCAAAACTTTTTTAAAAAGTTTAACATAAGATTGGCACCGAAGAATGAATACAGCCTAAACACAATAATTAAAACCAACAAAAATGAAATAAATTGAACAAGAAAACAAATAAGGAATTTAATAGATCAAATGCAGGGATTGTGACAAAATTTGTATTGGAAAAATGGGAAAGTTAGCAGTAGCTGCTCATGCTTGGTCTGGAAAACATGTAATTGTTACAAAAACTAGTCTAATTAAACAAAAAGAACATTAAAAAAAAGCAAGAAAGAAAAACTTATAAACTTCATAATTCCCAGGGATTCTGATTTGATCCAGAGTTCATCGGTTCACCAACAGAGAGAGGACGAAGCAGTTCTCTTGATTGACATAACATCAGTCAACAAGAAATTACTGAGGTTGAAGCTGCCTATAAGCTTTGAAACCAGTATAATTAGAAGGTTGGATATGAGGTGAGGTATAAAGTTTTTTAATTTTTGTTATATTCCATTGTCTGTTTTTACTGAATCATCGTTCTGTCATTGGAGGAAACATTGAATGACCACGACAGATTAACAGTTGAGTAAAAACTGATGATGGAGTATTAATTTCTCCGAAACTGATCTAAAAAAATGACGTGAGATATATATTTTTATTAAGAATCAAATATTTTATTATATATTTGTGTCTGAATTGTGATACAGTAAACGCCGAAAATTACGACTGAGCTACCGAGATCAAAATATTTTTTCTGTATCCCAATAGGTGACACTAATGATTTTGCCGATGCACAAACTGTAACTTGTTAGTTCTCCCTGCCGATCGCTTGAGGTCTCTAGGGTCTATGCATCTCTTTTGACTATAATAATTAAAAGAAACCTCATAGTGTTATTTCCTACAAATATTAAAAAAAAAAATCTCTTGCTGTTCGCATCGGCATTTCCATAGCTGAAACCGAGCTGGGAGCTTCAGCGCTGAAGATGGCTGAAAGCGCCCAATCTACTTTTTTGTGTCATATTGGTGGAATTGTTTTCTCTTCGAGACAGGTTCGCCAATATAACCAAATAGGAGTTATATGCCATTTTAGTAATTGGGAATGTAAAAGTAATTAAATACACTGCTTAAATAACAAAATAAAATTTTCAATTTAATATATTTATTTTAACAATTAATTGTAATTACTTTAATAATGATTAAAAGTTATGAGTGTTAGTTTTACGATTTGACATGGTGGCGGTATTTTGTGTTGGATACATTGTAACCAATTAAAAAATTTTGAATTTTGAAAACTCTGCCATGTTGGAATATTGGAATTGTTTTTGATTTTGAAATTTGGTACATATCCAACGATATTGTATAGATCGGTTATTTTATTTAAATTAAATATGCTTCGAAAATAATTTTGGGGATATAATTTTGTATTAATTTAAATAAATAAAAGTTACGTAATGTCGAATCAATATATGTAGGAGCATTCATCATGTCTCTAGAAAATGGGGTTAGGGAACAAGGAAGGTTGGAATCGGCTTTTGAAAAACACAGAAATAACGTAAATATTGAAGATGCAAGGTATGTGGATTTAATTTTTCACTGATTATTGTATAAAAAGCCTAAGCCAGAGAAAATAAGACCTTTTATGTTTTATTATATCTTACTATAAGAAGCTCTTCGTTTGCCACAGATCTTAATTTCACGAAGTTTAAACTTTAAACGTTGGCATATGCATTTTAATTAAGTAGGCTGTAGCTTCATTCTCTGTATATTAGACTGGCATAAATTTTCGACCCGAATTTTCCATGAAAAGTGTTTTATTTAAGGGAAAACACTCCCATCAAGATGTGTTAGATTTAGATATGATTTAACTTAGGAAGTACCCAAAATTAAAAGGCAATGACTGAGCTGTAGTTTATGCTTCACTATGCTATACATATGACATTTGCACTAATTACTTTTTTCGTTTCCACTAACTTTAGAATATGATTTTTTATGATTTTCCATGCAACATTCTTATGACATTTCGCAGTATTTTAAACATTTCGCAACAATGTTTAAAACATATTTTGCAATTATTAAATATTTATCTATGTATGCAAATTGTATCTACAGAATTACAGTGCTCACGTATCAATGCTTAATGTAACTTCCACTAGATGGCAGGACATATCTGTGAAATCAGTCTGATCAACATTTACTTTTAATCCTAAAACATACTTACTTACTTACTTACTCACTGGCACTATCAAACCCATAGGTTCATGGCCGCACGTACATAAGCTCTCCCTACATCCCTATCCTGAGCTAATGCTTTCCAATCATTCCCTCTATAATCTACTTCCCTCAAATCATAGTTAATGTTATTCTCCCACCTCATTCTTGGTCTACCAACTGGGTGCTTTCCCTCTGGCTTTCCTACAAGAACCTTCCATGCAAGTCTTTCATTCCCCATACGTGCAACATGTCCTGCCCATCACAGTCTACGAGACTTAACTGTTCTTATTATATCTGGCTTCCTATAAAGACCATGTAGTTCATTGTTATGTAGTCTTCTCCATTCTCACCTGTCTGTTCATCTCTCTTTGGTCCAAAAATGTTCCTAAGAACTTTATTCTCAAGAACTCGTAATCTCCTTTCCTCCTTTAAAGTAAGAGTCCATGTTTCACATCCATATAATATAACTGGTAGAATAATAGTTTTATATATTTTCTGTTTAACATTTTTTGAAAGGAGTTGGGACATCAAGAGTTTCTGCAATGCATAATAGCACGCATTTCCAGAATTGAGCCTATGTTTAATTTCTTTGTGCATCTCATTCCTATTTGTGATTATTGTTCCTAGGTATTTGAATTCAGCCACTTCCTCAAAATTTCCCTCATTTGTCATTAGCTGTCCATTTCCATTATTTTTTAAAATTCTAAAACATATTTTAAGAAATTCACTTATTTTTGTTAGGTTCCAATGGGACAGTTTAGAGTACACTAGAATAGTTTATAGAAAATTTAAGTTATTTAATTGGATTAAAATGGGCAATTTTGCAAAAATTAACTGTCAATTTAATGAAGAATGAGTCATTTTTATATCTTACCTCATAGTTTGTTTTCTTAAACACTGGAACTGAATATATTGAGTTAGGCTTTCACGGCCGGAGTGGCTGTGATGATCTTGTAGAAGAGTTCTGGGCTGCAAGCCTCGAGACCACAGCCTACAGCCCGGAAATCTTCTTCAAGATCATCACAGGAACTGCAGCTTTCAAGAGGAAACATTCCTCCCATTTTCAACCGACATTACGACTACCGGATTTTTGTTGGAATCTCCGGAAAAAGTCAGTTATTTGGTGGACACAAATTCTTGTAAGTTCCACAGAATCGCAGTGCGCATGCGGGAGTTGCTGTAATGGTTAATGTAGCCTCTGGTAGATGGCTCTGCAGTCGGCGTAACCAACTTTGGGAATAAATTCCCAAATGTTAAAAAAAAAGTGGATGTAAACTAACTTGCCATTTCCTAACCTAACAAAACAATTTACATACATATTATTTAACAAACTATAAACTAATTTTACATACACTAACACTAAATATGGTTTGAAATTATTTTCAAATGTTGGTAACTCCGATTTGAGAGCAACCTGGCGGATGTTACATGAAGCATTTCCGCGTCTCTAGAACCCGATGCACAAATTTTGCATAATTTATAAATATTTAATAATCGTAAGAAATGTTTATAAAATGGTTCCAAAATGTTTAAAATAGTACAAAATGTGTTTACAAGTGTTTAGTGCATCATTGGCATAAGGATGTAAGTATAGAATTGTGTCTGCCAAAAAACGTACCACAGCCAAATCTCCATATATAATGTTGCCGTCTAGTGTTGATTTGATGAACTTCGAGATCAGATCCCGTTCATCAGGAATTTTGAAATTCATGGATTTAAATTTGTTCTTCTGAATATATATCTTCTCCCAATCTGTCAATTCTAAAGGTTTTTCCAAATGTTTTAGAAATTTGGCCTCTTTTTCAATTTTATGACTCTCCAACAAACTATGTAATGCAATAGCTGAAAAATGAACGGGACCTGATCTCGAAGTTCATCAAATCAACCACAGATGGCAACGTTATAGATGGAGATTCCAATGAAAATCCTGTAGTCGTAATGTCAGTTGAAAATGGGAGGGATGTTCCTCTTGAAAACTGCAGTTCCCGTGTTTAAGAAAACATAAACTATGAGGTAAGATATAAAAAATGACTTACTCTTAATGAATAAGAACCTCATAATGTTATTTCCCATATTTAACTTTGTCAATTAAGAGGGAGAAGTTATATAGTATCCTGCTGGAGTTCGGAATTCCTAAAAAGTTAGACTTATGTGTCTAAATGGCACAAAGGGTACGATGCATGTAGGCAAACAGTTTTCGGTCACTTTTGAAATCCACAATGATAGTGAAGAGACAGTAAAGGACAACACGCACACACTATTGAGTAACACTAAGAAATTGGGACTGGGAGTAAATTTCAATAAAACTAAATATATGGTCACACGTAGAAATGCATTATATAATGGAAATGGACAGCTAATGACAAATGAGGGAAATTTTAAGGAAGTGGCTGAATTCAAATACCTAGGAACAATAATCACAAACAGGAATGAGATGTACAAAGAAATTAAACATAGGCTCAATTCTGGAAATGTTTGTTGTTATGTGTTACAGAGACTCTTGACGTCCCAACTCCTTTCAAAAAATGTTAAACTGAAAATATATAAAACTATTATTCTACCAGTTATATTATATGGATGTGAAACATGGACTCTTACTTTACGAGTATTTGAGAATAAAGTTCTTAGGAAAATATTTGGACCAAAGAGAGATGAACAGACAGGTGAATGGACTACACGGTCTTTATAGGAAGCCAGATATAATGAGAACAGTTAAGTCTCATACACTGCGATGGGCAGGACATGTGGCACGAATGGGGAATGAAAGACTTGCATGGAAGCTTCTTGTAGGAAAACCAAAGTTGGTAGACCAAGAATGAGGTGGGAGAATAACATGAACTGTGATTTGAGGGAAGTAGATTATACAGGCGATGATTGGAAAACTTTAGCTCAGGATACAGATGTATGGAGAGCTTGTATTCACACGGCCATGAACCTATGGGTTCGATGGTGCAGTGAGTTAGTTAGTTAACTATGTCAATTTAATACCTGACAATAGAAGAAATGTTGAGTTAAGATGGAGTTCGGAGGACACGAGATGGAGAATCAAAGCTCAGGATAGAAAGGAATGGTATCTGTTCTAGTGTGATAAAGCTTGACCCAGAGGGCTGTGGAGCCATACTAGAGGAACAAGTGTACTTCCATTTTCTTAAAACGTTTGAGAATTTATTGTGAAATTTGGTCGTATTGGTTTGTTAACATATCAGATAATGTGCCGCCGCCAGAAACTTCATAAAACTTTACACATGTGCACTATCATTCTGTACAACTTTTTGATTGATATAATGGAAACTTTTCCCCATTTTTTACAATTCTTATATATTTTTCTGTGTGTGCAAAATATGATATTTATTTCTCAATGATTAATTTAAGTTCTACACGCTCCTCGGTGAGGTTTTTCCTCGCCTGTCAGACAAATGTCAGGAAACTTAGGGCCCATTTCTGTAGTGTTCTACCCTAGGGCAGCTCCTTCACTGCAATCATAGCATTTTCATGCTATGCTTGCAGTTTTATTGGGGAATTATAGGTGTGGTAACTTGTCATTGCTTTCCACACCGTGGATGATGATGATGGCCAGATGAGGTTCAGGGAGCTTTTGGGCCTCAAAGCCACTTGACATTTGTCTTATAAGTGAGGAAAAAACCTGACCAAGGAGCTTGTTCCGACTGGGAATCGAACCCTGGCCTGCTGCGTGACAAGGCAGCATGCTACCTCGACAACAGCAATGGACTTTGGGTCCAACGGTCTCCGAAAATTATCCGGCCATCATCATCATCCTTATCATTATCATCATCCTTCATTGGTGTGGAAAGCATTGGGAAGCTACCACACCCATAATTCCCTAGTAAAGCTGTGAAGCTATGATTGCAGTGAAAGATCTGCCCTTGAGCAGAATTACAATAGATAGATAGACTTGATGGCTTTTTTGTTGAAATTATATACAGTGTGATTCAGAAATATGGCTATACGTTTGATCAAATTTTGTGACGAAAGTATTATTATTGAAGGAAATATGATGTTATCATTGGAAAGGGAATCCTTCAAATTACAACAATAGAACAAAACAAAACACTAAGGAAGTCACTTTATTGCTTCAAACTGTTCAATTCTCTTTGTTGTTTCTGCAACCGTGCTAATGCGAGGTCTTTCAGGATGTTTGATTTTCTGCATCCTTACCGTTTCCAGCATTAGTTTTCTCCACTTCCCCACAGTCGACGGCAGCAATGCTACGTTAAACTCACGTCTTGTGGCCTCACGATCATTAGCATATGTTATTGCCCATGCAGCAATTGTAATTTGCTGTTGCACATTCAATGCCATTTTGACTAATGATGTAAGTTCTACACTGTTTTGTTTTATTCCATTGTTGTAATTTGAATAATTGCCTTTCCAATGGTAATTTCATATTTCCTGTAATGGTAATATTTTCATCACACAACGCGATCAAACGTATAGCCATATTTATGATTTACTCCGCACTGAATATTGTGATTGGTCCTCTGAGGGTTGAAAATACCAGCTGTAATGGTTTGGGAACCACATCCCAGTGCTATACGAGTGTGATATGTGTAGGAATGCTCGTGACGTGGCGAGGGAGCAGTGGGACGGTGTTGCGACTGTGGAGACAGCATTCAGGAACAGCGTGGACTCACGACGCTGTCTGATGCCTCATATTAATGTACAGCAGGCGCTGGCTTACTTTCAGCAACGCGACATGACTGCGGAACTGGTCAGTACGGCTTCTTAATAACTCTACTATTATAGGAAATGTCACTCTGAAGTTTAATTTAAAAATAAAACAAAATTCTTTCCATCTCACCTCATATCCTGTCTTGTAATTAGACCAGTTTCATAACCTTAGTGGTTACATCTTCAGTAGTTACATGACTGATGTTCTGTTGTTCAGGAACACTGCTTCTTACTCCATCTGTTGATGAACTGATGAACCTCCCAATCAAATCAAATTTCAAAATTCATTCATTTTTCTTTTTTAGTTTTTTAATGTGGATATTTTGCATAGAAGCTTCTGGTACGAAAACCAGAGGGAAAACACCCAGTTGGTAGACCAAGAATGAAGTGGGAGAATAACATTATCCATGATTTCAGGGAAGTAGATTATACGGGGTCCCGCGCCGTAGCCGAGTGGTTAAGGCAGGAAGCCTTGGCGCAGAGCTACGGGACTTGCGCTGGTTCGAGTCTCCATGGGGGAAGAAATTTTCTCATGGTATTTCGGCCAGTATGGGACCGGTGCCCACCCAGCATTGTGAGGCATTTGGGTAGCTACAATAAGTAGCGGCTCCAGGTTGAGAAAACCAGCTATAACGGCTGGGGGACTCGACATGCTGACCACATGTCACCCCTACACTGGCTGATTATCATCTACCTCTGTGATTGACACATGTGGATGTGAGGCCAGCAGCCGACTGGTAGGCTAAGGGCCTTGTAGGCCTGTCATGCCAGGAGTAAGTAAGATTATACGGAGGATGATTGGAAAACATTGGCTCAGGATAGGTATGTATGGAGAGCTTATGTCTGTGCAGTCATGAACCTATAGGTTCAATAGAGCCAATGAGTTAGTTAGTTAGATATTTTTCTTAAACAGAGAGCTCTTTAGGTTTTTCTATTTTTTTAAATCCCCAGGAAGTTGGTTTGATTGTGAGGTTCATCAGTCCACCAACAGATGGAGTCACAAGAAGCAGTGCTCGTGAACAACAGAACATCAGTCATGTAACTACTGAAGATGTAACCACTAAGGTTATGAAACCGGTCTACTTACACTGCAGCCACTGATTCTCCGGCCTTGACGTTTTCATGACAGTGTTACCAATATGGATATTCAATGGGAGTGGCCACTTTGTGTATGCGGTTAGCAGACATACAGCTGACAACATCTCAGCAATTTCAAACCTTACTAGCGTGCTGTAGCTGCATCAAGAGCAGTGATTGGTTGTGTCAGACATCTACTCCCACTCCGATCCGATTGAGGGTCTTTCCACTTTTCAGCGGTTGCCCTTTTACCAGCCGGCTGCTGGCCCTTCACATCCACATGTGTCAATCACAGAGGTAGATGATCAACAGCCAGTGTAGGGGTGACATGTGGTTAGCATGTCGAGTCCCCCAGCCGTTATAGCTGGTTCCTCAACCTGGAGCCGCTACTTATTGTAGCTACCCAATTGCCTCACGATGCTGGGTGGGCACCGGTCCCATACTGGCCAAAATATCATGAGAAAATTTTTTCCCCCATGGAGACTCGAACCAGCGCAAGTCCCGTAGCTCTGCGCCAAGGCTTCCTACCTTAACCGCTCGGCTACGGCGCGGGACTCTACTCCCACTACAACCATTTTCTTATCGGCAGTAGAGGGCGAATTCTCCCTTTACCCCTCGTATAACCTGAACTTCAGAGCCGGAGATATGGCGGCTGGGGTGTAGAAGACAGGATATGAAGTGAAGTGGAAAGAATTTAAATTTAAATTATAAATAATAACTATTTAAAGTTTTCTCATAATGTACGTAAGTAGGTAATGCTGTGGGTTTATTCTCCTTGTTGCTTCCCAACACACAACATACACCAACTCTATGTCCTGTAGTAAGTCTCAGTATGGCAACTGCACATTTTCAAAAAAAGTTCCCGGAATTGTAGATGAGTTCTCAGAATTAATTACTTGGGAATTTTTCATGGGCTAACAGCTAAATTAATTTTCATAAGTAATGCCACGAGTGATTTCCAAATTATCGATAAATTCACGACTCACGAAGTAAGGAGTGAATTTATCTAGAGAATTTGGAAATCAAGAGTGGCATTTGTTAGGACTATTTAACGAATAAAATTAAGCTGTTTACTCACAAATCATTATTTAACTGTAGTTATTTCAAAATATTTATATATTTAATGCAAACGGCGATGTTTGAAAACAAATGAGAAACGATAGGTACGCTTCTACTGCTTCTTTTGTTTATCACTGCAACCAGATCATACTATTTATTGCCAAAGGAACACAATATTGTAAGAATGCTCTCTAGTGGAGAAAAAATGAAACATCAATCTGTATATTAATTCATTTCTGATGTCGTATGATGTAAATATTACAATTATATTTTTCTGGATTATTACCTGGGAAAAAATACATTTAAGAAAGTCAAACAGTGGTTTCTTTTTTTGGTGGTATAATAAATTGCTACAAAATGTTGACATGTATGCACTATATATACAATCTGGTAGCCGTATTTCTTATAGGCTCAGTCACTGCAAAATAACGGTCAGACCTGTTCAGAATATTAAAAAGTAGGAGCTTTGTTTAATATATGGTAATTATAACACTGATAAATATTTCGTGAAACACGACTCTGATTGGTTGGAAAACAGAAATCATTGAAACGTGATTGGTCATTGACTCCCATTTGGGGCATGAGTTAAATAGTCCATTATATATGATTTTAGTGTGTAACTGTGAGGCCATCTTGTTGTGAAATGTTGATATAGCAACTGCGATAACATTGAACCAAGATGTCAGCCTGTGTATAACTGTTGACAGACGGAGGTGGAGGAGCCCCGAGGTCTGTGTACTCTATTATCGTGTCTCCTGGGTCCACCAGAGCTGTACGACCACTTGACTTCAGAGCGAGACCTTGTGTTTGCCATAGCACAGTGTAAGTACTCACTGCACTTATTTTTTAATGTGAGTTGTGTCTCCTTGAAGAACACAGATTCTACTATTTTTATATTAATTGAGGGAGCTATGTCACTTTGAGAAGAAATGGAAATGAATTTGGTTTTATAAAGCATTATGTTACAGAGACTCTTGTCGTCCCAACTCCTTTCAAAAAACGTTAAACTGAAAATATATAAAACTATTATTCTACCAGTTATATTATATGGGTGCGAAACATGGACTCTTACTTTAAGGGAGGAAAGGAGATTACGATTATTTGAGAATAAAGTTCTTAGGAAAATTTTTGGACCAAAGAGAGATGAACAGACAGGTGAATGGAGAAGACTACATAACAATGAACTACATGGTCTTTATAGAAAGCCAGATATAATGAGAACAGTTAAGTCTCGTAGACTGCGAATGGCAGGACATGTTGCGCGTATGGGGAATGAAAGACGTGCATGTGAGCTTCTTGTAGGAAAGCCAGATGCAAAACGCCCAGTTGGTAGACCAAGAATGAGGTGGGAGAATAACATTAACTATGATTTGAGAGAAGTAAATTATACAGGGAATGATTGGAAAGCATTGGCTCGGGATAGGGATGTATGGAGAGCTTATGTCCGCGTGGAAGCATTATGTTACGATATTACAAATTTTACAATACGAGGGTAACTTCTTTTTTCTTTAACTTACTGTTATGTAAACTATGCAAAAGGAAAAATATAAATAGCACTGATTACTATTTAATTTTAGCAAGTGATATTTTGAGGTTATTTTAATTATATTATTTTTAGTCTGGACATCTTACCTCAATATTAATGTTGATTTGTTCTTGAACATTAATATTGAGGTAAGATGTCCAGACTAAAAATAATATAATCACTGATTATTTCCATTTCTTCTCAAAGTGGTATAGTTCCCTCTTTCACTAAACCCCTCAATTATTAACTTGAAAACCTCATAACATTATTTCCCATTATTAATCCATCCATCCATAGTAATTCTGTCCGAGGGCACGTCTTTCACTGCAATCATAACATTTTCATGCTATGCTTTGCAGCTTAGCTAGGGAATTGTAGGTGTGGTAGCTTCCCGTTGCTTTCCACACCGGTGAAGGATGATGATGATTGAATGAATCGCCTTTGTTAAATTAAAAAATTTAAATAAATTATTGTTGTATTGTTGCTTAGATCAGTTGGAACACAGTTCATAATTTGTTAACATGTCTGAAGAAGGTACAGTGTACCGAAACAGCTGTCACTGAATTATATCTTAATAAATATGAAAATCAAATAAAACTAAGTTTTATTTTTATGGTTGGTTGGTATCTACTATCGAGCACTTGATAATGAAATCATTTATATCAATTTTTCTCTTCAAATATCATTTACATTTATTTCTTCTTCTTCTTCTGCTTCATGAAATTAGGCCTTTTTGACGTGTTTTCACATCAAGTGGGATTTAATGAATCCTCCCATCTAGTAAATGGGCGTCCAACATTTCTATGTCCTATTGGTTTGTACTTTAGTAACAGCTGAGGGATTCTATCTGTAGGCATTCTCTTGACATGTTCATACCAGTTGTTTCTCATGTTGTCAATTCTATTTGTTAAATTGAAAATATTTAAGTCATTCCTAATATCCTCACTTCTTTTCTTGTCCACAATTGTCACACCTGCTACTGAACGTAGGAACTTCATTTCTGCAGCTTCTATTTTCCTTCTGTCTGAACGGTTAAGATTCCAATTTTCACTTGCATATGTTAAGACAGGCACTGCCATAATTTTGTAAAATTTTAGTTGTGTGCTCCTCAAAGTTTTATTTTTCAGTGTCCGTCTTATAGTGCCACACATTCTGTAAAATCTATTTAATTTAATATTAATATCTTCCTTCTGGCAGTATGATACGTTGCATCCTAAATAATTAAAATTGTTCACCTGTTGTATTATACTGTTATTAATACTGATTTTACACCTCATATGGTCTTTCCTGTTGAATGAGAGATTGTCTATCTATCTATTGAATTTTATTTGCTATTTCGTTTAATTTATATGCTGCTATTTGTAAATTGTCTTCTGAAGAGCTAAGGATTGTCTGATCATCTGCAAACAGTATGGTATTTAGAATCGTACTGCCAACTTTAAACTCTGTGGTTAAATTTGATTGCCATTGTACAATGATCTCGTCTATATATATACTAAAGAGTGCAGGAGATAGCGGGCATCCTTGTCTGACCCCTTGATTAATTTCTAATGTATTATCGCTCATTGTACCTCCTTTATCAATCATTATTTCTGATTTAAAATATAAGCTTTGCACAACTTTGACAATTTGTCCTGGAAACCCTTTGTCATACATTATTTCGCATAGTTTATTTCTTGACAGTCTATCAAATGCTTTTTGATAGTCAATAAAAAGTATGCAAGTTGGCAAATTAAATTCTGTTCTCTTCTGAATAAGTTGCTCTACATTTATTTAATTAATTATATTAAAATAATGAATAAGGTCAGTCTGACGTCGTAAAAATTGAATTCTTTTAGGACATGTTTCAAATCAATTCTGTTTTATCATCAGCTTGTCCATACTGTTGATTTTAAAGTTGTCGGCCCTGGATGTCGACTCCTACTCCATCTTTTAATGGTCCAAAGAACTGGCATATCAAATCTTGCTCCCTAGGAATTTCACAATTCTATCCCTGTTGTTCTTGATGTAGATCTCCAAAATGGTGAGTTGTTTAGCATTTTCTAACTTTTTACGAGCTAAGATGATACAGACTCACCTTATTTATTAAGAAGAACCTCATAATATTGCTTCATATTGTAATTTTATAATACAACTAACGGACCCGGCAGATGTTGTTCAGCCTGAACATTCAATTCTCATGTGATAGCCAGACGCTAAAAATATAAGTAAGTTTTTTTACCATAAAATCCACTAATTAATAAGTTTGCAAGAAAACTCCTCACTGTCATCTGTTGTGGCTCAAGAAGCATGCATTATGATGTCACCTTAGTTGTCGTGCAGAATATGACAGTAATGCAGATGACTACACATCTGTCATTAAAAAATGCTATAGCCCGATCGGAGCACTATCTACCGGGTCCAATTGTGAATCCAAACCTTCCAGAGACCCACTCAAAGAAAGACAAAAAACCTTTCATCAAAATCGGTCCAGTCGTTACGCACTTTTTAATTTCGGGTTTCAAGTGAATCTCCACTTCTAATTGTGGATTTTGCTCATTTTTGGATAATACCTACCTCGGTTTATTTTAATGGTATATATCAAGTTTCGTTGTGAAACGTCAAAAAATGTGACAGCTAGAGCGATTTTTAAATTTTCACTTCAGGTGAACTCCTACACCTAAAGGTTCCAGAAGGTCCAATTGTGATTCTAAACCATCAAGGAAACCAATAAGACACACACAAAATGTTTGATCAAAATTGGTCCAGTTGTTTAGGAGGAGTTCAGTGACAAACACACATACAGAAGAATTATATATGTAAAGATAAAAATATTTGTTTACGAAACAAGCTGAAGGAATTATCAGAATTTAAGATATATTTTTAAAGAGTGAAAAAAAGATACAATAAAATGATATGAATCAGTAATTTTAGCTTTGTTTTCTTGTTGCTGCAGCAGTCAGTTTAAATGAAGTAACATTCCTGTTACCATGGCGACCTGAAATCACAAAGCAGTTGTGTCTGGATTTTCAACTATAAATGTCATTAGTTCCAACAAATATAAGCCTTCAGTTGGCAGTATATTGTGTTATAGATATTGTAGCCAAAGTTGGTTAAGGCAAGATCCCTTACCGCAGAGCTATAGGACTTGCACTGGTTCAGATTTCCATCGGGGGAAAGAAATTATCTCATAATATTTCGGCCAGTATGGGACCAGTAATCGGCCGCGATGGTCTAGTGGTTATGCTCCTTGCCTCTGGTCCTGAGGGTCACGGGTTCAAACCCGGCTGGGGTCGATGGAATCTTTTAGGATGGAAAAATGCAAGGAGCAAGTCCTCCAGGAGGGACTTTAAGCCGTGGGTCCCGAGTCTGAAGATTTTCAGGCTCGTAAAAGATCCTTAAGCCTGAATGAAAAGGCCTCTAAGCAAAATTTACCGAATTTTCCATCCTAGTACTACCTTGGTTTCCTAGATGTCAGTATGAGGTGGAATGATGACCACGGATCACTCAAATGACATTTATACGTAAACAAGTGTACCTAAATTAGTATGGTTCAAATTCTTCCCTGTAGGGGGAGAGCGCCTAAATCTCTGTTAAGGGAAACATGGGCTTACAAGAAGATGGGACCAGTGCCCACCCAGCATCTTGAGGCATTTGGGTAGCTACAATAAGTAGCGGCTCCAGGTTGAGAAAACCAGCTATAACGGCTGAGGGACCCAACATGCTGACCACAATACTTGAGTGATTAACACATGTGCATGTGAGGCAAGCAGCCGGCTGCACCATCGAGAGAGGAGATGTTGGTGAACTGGAGTAAGTTGGATTGTATCAATTTACACACCACTTCAGCAGACTAGTTTATGTGTAGAGAGGAGTTACTTACACAAGTGTGGGGTCGAATGGCTGCCAGATGTGCGGCAGGGGTCGAGGTAGCCGTACACATTCCCACGGTGCTGCCACTGTTTTGATTTTCTCCAAGTTAAGGTTAGCCATGTGCGGGGAGTTGTGTGCCCACCTGACTGGAACTGCAGCTGCTCCTGTTCCATCAAATTTATTGTATTTTATGTAACTTCACTTGCAACGTTAACATTTTCCTATCATGTTTTTATTATTAATTTAACCCATTGGCTTACACAGACGGCTCATCAAGTGAAGCATATTCTTACACAGACAGCTGTGAATCATTTGAGCAGCTGTAGCTTCTTCTTAGTGTTTCTTTAGTTTTGTCAATAGATGGCATGACATGTTATATACTGTTGGAAAGCTGAGAGAACGATCTATTCAATGGTGTACAACAAACTCAATTTCTCTCGATAGATCAATAGTTATAAGCCATTGTTTTTCGAAGAAGCTAATTTTCTTAAAATTAAATGCTAAATATGGATGCAACAATGGAAGAAAATATTAATAAGCCAATGGGTTAATACTTATCATCGAAGGACAAATTATATTTGAAGAGAAAAATGATATGCTCAGACCGGGGTTTAAACCCAGGACCTTTGGCTTTCTAGGCATTGGACTACCACTGAGCTATCTGGACACTACAATTTAAATGCAAGTTTTTCTCTTATACATAGTTAATTCCCGATCACCAAATGCTAAGAGCCTTTGCTCGATTACGCAAATGGCGTGATAAATGCCTTCTTAACACTTTGAGTCCGGCGGTGTGGTACTAGTACCATGGCATTTAAATGACACTGAAGCCGGAGAAAATTAAATCCCTCAGAATGCCTGTGCTGGCGAATTTAGGTGGGTTTTTTTCTGGTTGAGAAAAACACCCCTGTAAATCTGCCGACAGAGGCATTCTGAGGGATTTAATTTTCTCCGGCTTCAGTGTCATTTAAATGCCATGGTACTAGTACCACACCGCCGGACTCAAAGTGTTAAATAAGAAGCCCCCATTTGTGTGGTGAAGCAAAGGCTCTTGGCTTTAAGCGATTAGGAATTAACTACGTATAAGAGGAGAATTTGCATTTAGATTGGAGTGCTCAGATAGCTCAGTGGTAGTCCAATACCTAGAAAGTCAAAGGTCCTGGGTTTAAACCCCAGTCTGAACGTATAATTTTTCTCTACAAATATAATTTTTCCTATCATACTTTAGCTAATTAAATTGAATATAATAAATTTGGGAATTTTTAACATTATGAGGTTTTATTAATAAGAATCAAATGAATCGTGATTTCTTCTTACCTCATACTTCTATGTTTTTTTTAAACACAGCACTGCAGTATCAGCAACCATTGTCACCATCATCAACTGTTTTCACAACTGTCAATTTTTTCTTTTGCCGTAATTATCCAAACTGCCATCTGGTGTTCTTTTGAAGGAATTATTTTCTAAACTGCCATCTTTTGTGTTTTTGAAGAACTTCGAGATTCCAAACGAACCGAGCTTGATTACAAAGTTCTTCAAAAACACAACAGATGGCAGTTTAGAAAATGATTCCTTCAAAAGAACACCAGATGGCAGTTTGGATAATTACCGGCAAAAGAAAAAATTGACTGTCGTGAAAACAGCTGAGGATGGTGACGATAGTCGCTGATACTGCGGTGCTGTGGTTTAAAAAAACATAGAAGTATGAGGTAAGAAGAATTCACGATTCATTTAATTCTTATGAATTAAATTGATATTGCAATGTTAGTTACTGTGCAAAATGTGGACATTTGATTTACAAGATTATTTTAATTTTAAAATGAAGCTTATACACGTCCCACAATAAAACATTTAAAAATTGTGGAACATCCAGAAACAACCCTAAAAAATAACAATTTGTAAAGAGAGGGAAATCATGGGAAAAAATTGATGAACTATACACAGATGTCCGGGGCACGCCGTAGCATAGTGGTTAAGGCACTGCGCTACAAGCCAGAAGGTCGAGGGTTCAAGTCATGGTGGGGTCAGGATTTTTAAACTGGCCCAAACCTTCTGGAGGCACTATAGCCCTGGGGTCGACTCAGCCTCTAATGGAAATGAGTACGAGACGCTTGTTCTGGGGGTAAAGGCGGCCGTCATGCAGGGTTGACAACCCGGCTGAAATCAAGTGCCGATTGTCTAGAAAATGTGGGAGCCTTAACCTCCTACTACCCCAAGGGCATCCCGAGGCCTGTAGTGGGAATACTTTACTTTTTACACAGATGTAAAATATAAAGGCTGCAAGGGAGCAGTAGTGATGTCGGGACATGACTGCCTGGCTCACCTCCTTCTGGTCTGTCCAGCTTTAAATCCAACTGCACAACACTCTAAGGACCTTGTTTGCTTGTACTGGGAAGACAGAGAGAAAATTACTTAAGCGTCAAATCTCACCATTAGAAAACAAACAATTTGTAAATAACTGTTTCTTGATTTTTATGCAGACTGGTTTCATCACTTCTGTGCGACATTTTCAATGCATTCCAACTGTTGCCATGCAATTGTCCATACTCCTAGTTGATTTCTGGTCCCTCTGCTGGTTGACCAATGAACTTCCAAATCAGATTTTTTTTCTGTTTCACCATGAATTTCAAAATTCATAGTTTTCTTTTCATTCTTATGGATGTAAATTTTCTCCCAAATTGTGAATTCCTTAGATTTTTCTAACTGTTTTAGTAATTTGGCCTTAGTATCAATTCTGTGTTTTTCTGACCATGCATTTGCAGCTATTGCAGATTTTTCTGTTTCTCCTTTTTTAACATTTCTAAGGTGTTCTTTCAATCTTGTATTTAAATTCCTTTTTGTTTTTCCTATGTATATTTTTGACAATCTTTTCAATCAATTGATGAATCCCAGATTTGTTGCTGTCTTCAATTTTTTCATTTTTGTTGGTTTTTATTAAATTATTCAAACTGTAATAATTTTTCGGTGCTAATTTAATGTTAAATTTGCTGAAAATGTTTTGAAACTTATTAAATACTAGAGGATGGTGTGTAAATTTCTTGAATTTTTCACAAGTTTCTTTATCTGTCTGAAGAGTACTTTCATTAATCACTTTTTGTTTCTTGAATTTATTTATTTTCTTGTGTATCATCTTTTTCTGAAAACCATTCTCTTTTGCTATTTTAATAATGTATTTTTTCTTTCTTTTTCTTAAAATTTTCTCCGTTCATGCGAACGTTCACAAGTCTGTATGTTAAAATATTAAATATTGCCTGTTCATCTGCGATATGGTTAAAACCTGTTGCTTTAATATAATTATCAACGTGTGTTCTTTCCTGTAGATTACAAATTCTATTTTCCTTTTTTTCTTCGTTCCTGTGCATTCCAGTAACTAAAAGAAACCTCATAGTGTTATTTCCTACATACATTAGGGTCGTATCTATGAATGCATTAGACCGTAAAACTTCTCTGCTGAGAAAGTTGCATCCAAAGACTTTTTGCGTACTCAAAAATCTGTTCATGCGATAATAATTGTCGAAATTCCTAAGATACCTGGTGAGGTGACTTTGCAGAGAACGAATCGTGAGCAACCCGATGGTAACCGGTATACTTTGAAACCTTGCTGCTTTATCCAAGATGTCGGACCTTGAAGACTTCGATCATGTTTTCGGTATACGCAGAGAAGAGGAATTTGATAGAGTCTACCAAAGAATTCAACTGGAAGAACAGGAGAATCGGCATAATATCGCGCGATGCAGACATCGTATATGGTTTTATTTGCGGGATGCAAGCGTAAATGCGTTCCTCTGGCAGACAAAAATAACGAAAGTGGTTTTATCGCTGAGAATTCTGGGTAATTTCTTGCCAATATTAAAAAAAAAATCTACTTTCATGGATGACCAGTCGGCGACTTGCTAATTCGAACTTTACACGTTCTCACGGAAAACTCAACTCACCAGAGACTAATGTATTTGCATGCAGCCCTTAATGTAAATAACTATTTCACATTCCACCTACATTACATCAAATTGGTAGCTAAAATGTAATGCAACAAGATGTTCAGTTTTAATTATATTATTTTTGGTCTGGACATCTTACCTCAATATTAATGTTGATTTGTTCTTGGACATGTTTCAAAACAATTCTGTTTTATCGTCAGCTTTCTCAGTCTGGGAAAGCTGACGATAAAACAGAATTGTTTTGAAACATGTCCAAGAACAAATCAACATTAATATTGAGGTAAGATGTCCAGACCAAAAATAATATAATTAAAATAACCTCAAAATATAACTTCCTAAAATTAAATATGTTGAGTTTTGTTTGTGCATGAATGCATAAGTTACACTGAGTTAAAATGCAAACCTTACAAAATTGTGTGACTTGTTTATTTAGATTGCAAGTTACTTTACTCACTTGGTTTCTTATCGTGAGGGTTCAACGTTCCTATCATGAACGGTTGCCATTTGTGCACAGCACATCTCCAGTTGTATGGCTCACACGTGTCCATGGTAACACACAACAATCACATCCTACCTTCTATTGTTCTCTCATGTGATTGTAATATACAGAGTGTCCCAAATTGATGTATACACTCTTTGAAACGTTATTTCGTAGCAATGAAATGAGACAGAAATACAATTTTTGTTGTGTATGATCCACAAGGCACTGGAAAAGCATAGCAACACGTTCATCAATCTTCACGTCTTTATAAACAACAATGGCGGCGAGATTATCATTCGATGAACGTAAGTGGATACTGAAGTGTTACTGGAAAGTGGAGAATGTTGTTGAAGTGCAACGACGTTGGATGGTTGAACACCACCACCAACAAGGGTAACAATAACAAGAATCCGAGACAAGTTTGAAGACGATGCAACGGTGCAAGATGTGTTGAAAGGTCGGTGCAGAAGAAAGAGACGTTCTACTGATAACAAGAGAACGGTGAAATTAAATGTTTCTTACCTCTCCTCATATATGTTTTCTAAGTTGATCGTGATTTCGAGACTATAACTGTCTCATCATCAGAACTTTGTTGGCGACTGGTGTTATGTCGATCGGAAGAAACTCTTCTTCTTCCCTCTGTTGGTGGACCGATGAACCTCTGGATCAGGTCAAAATTTGCAGGAATTTCAAAGTTCATAAGTTTTCTTTTTTTTTTTTCTGAATTGAGAAAAACAAAAGAAGAGGTAAGAAACATTTAATTTCACCGTTCATTTTGATGTTATATTTAGATTAACATGTTCCAGTCCTGGACAGTTTTTTTTAAAAGAAAAATTAATGCTTGAACTAGGAACTGAACCCTGGACCTCTGACTTCTGTACTTTAACATGCAGTCCATTCCACCATTCAAAACCCGATACAAACAACAATTTCCACTTGTACAGTTCTCTTACACCCAAAGGGAGATAGCTAGCACCATTAAAATAAAAATAAAAAATTTGTATTTGACTGGAACATATTAAACTAAATATAACATCAAAATATTAAGCTTTACCACTTAAAAGTAATGTAAAATTCTTTGTAAAAATAGAAGTTAGTTGATGTTTTGAGGGTGTAAAGGCGACCATGATGCAGCGTGAGATCTCAAGGTGATTGTCTTGAAAAGTGGCAGCCTTAAGCTCAAGGTGTTGTAAGAATGTAATATACTAAGAATTAAATTAATGTTTTTATTACCTCACCTCATATCCTTTTTCTTCTAGACTGCAGTTTCAGAGCTTATCTCCATCATCAGTAGCCTCTGGTCGACCGCTGTTATGTCGTTTCTTGGCGGTTTTCTTCTTACTTCTATCGGTGGACCGATGAACCTCTGGAACAGGTAAAAATTTGCGGGAGTTTCGAAATTCATGAGTTTATCTTTGTTGTTTTTTTTTGGATGTGGATTTTTTCCCAAACTGTGAGTTCTTTCTGTAAAAAATCCATATCCAAAAAAACAACAAAGATAAACTCATGAATTTCGAAACTCCCGCAAATTTTTACCTGTTCCAGAGGTTCATCGGTCCACCGATAGAAGTAAGAAGAAAACCGCCAAGAAACGACATAACAGCGGTCGACCAGAGGCTACTGATGATGGAGATAAGCTCCGAAACTGCAGTCTAGAAGAAAAAGGATATGAGGTGAGGTAATTCTTAAATTAAACCTCATAGTGTTCTTTCCCTGTGAAAGTTAAATAAATATACTTTTGTGTGCAGGTAAACTGGACATGTCGGACCCTGTACACGTGCGCATGCTACAGACAGTTTACCAGCGACTGACTGGAGCCAGTGTCGAGTGTCCACATTATGGATCTCACTGGGAACACATTGGCTTCCAAGTAATTACATCTATTCACAATTTTATTATTCATTTAACACTTCTCACTGAAGGATAAATTATATCTGAAGAGAAAAATTCTCGCCTAGACCGAGACTCGAACCTGGAACCCGGAAAGCCTAGGGTCCCGGGTTCGAGTCTCAGTCTAGGCGAGAATTTTTCTCTTCAAATATAATTACATTTATATTTATAAACATGTTTTTATATTTTGAAGTTATATTTTAAATTAACATCTTCCAGAATTGGACATAGTTTTATTTTAAAACATTTACATTTAACATTTGAACCCTCTATGTACTAGTGTGCTCACCTCGTATTAGTGGCTTTTTTGAAGACTTAGGGTTTCAATGCCTTAGTTCTTTCTAACTGACTTGTAACGGGATCACTTTGCCTTCTTTACGTTAGAAAAAGCAGGCATTGTTTACAAATTTCTGTATGTGATTATTATTATTATTATTAGCTAATACCCGGCGTGCGCTGCTACTCATAAATAAATGCTAATATATTTTAACCACCAGCCGTGCACTGTTCGGGATCTGCTTAACCTGATCTTCTTGGCATCAATAAAAGACAAAAATGGTTATTGTGAGTTATCCGTAGAAGATAAACATATGCTGCCACGGACTTTTTTGTAGAGTTTTGTGAGATATTCAATTCTGTGTACATTAATTTGGTGTATTTGTTATGGTTTAGGCAGCGTAAGCCATTTAAGCATCAAAATAGCGACTTTATTTCAAGTTTTTCACTATAAAGGTGATTTTTAGGGGTGAAAGGGTTGAGTATTACAACTCCCTTATAGCCTATGTTCATCCCTGGAATCTCCTGAACATTTTTCAAAAAGCCCCATCTGAATCGGATGAATGGTACGGCAGAGCACGCTTGTCTGGGAATCGACTTATGCCGATCTTGGTATCGATGAAAAACAAAAATGGTTATTGTGAGTTATCCATAAAAGATAAACATATGCTGTCGCGGACTTTTTTGTAGAGTTTTGTGAGATATTCAATTCTGTGTACATTAATTTGGTGTATTTGTTATGGTTTAGGCAGCGTAAACCATTTAAGCGTCAAAATAGGGACTTTATTTCACGTTTTTCACTACAAAGGGTGATTTTTAGGGGTGAAGGGTTTGACTATTACAACTCTCTTATAGTCTATGTTCATCCTGGTAATCTTCTGAACATTTTGCAAAAAACCCATCAAAATCGGATCAATGGTATGGCCACGCATAGAATATGAACAAACAAACAAACATTGATTTTTATATGTAAGATTATATTATTATTATTATTATTATTATTATTATTATTATTATTCAACATGTAATAAGTTATAATAATTCATTAAAATTTGGCGTTGTATGTTTTTCAGGGAACAGACCCTGGCACTGACCTGCGTGGGGTTGGAATGTTGGGTCTGCTGCAGCTGCTGTACTTAGCAAACAGTCCGCACCTCATCCCCCTCGCTAGAGACATCTACAGAGCAAGTGTGGATGAGAATCAGAACTTCCCTCTGGCTGTAATGTCGCTCAACATGACGAGGATAGCTCTGGTGGCTCTGCGGCACGGGGAACTCAACCGTGAGTGTAACCACAACCACCTGGTGATAGATGTAGTGAACCAGTTCTACGCAGCCGTGTTCTACCACACGCTGCACATATGGATGACACAGCACAAAACCATCCGTGACTCTGGCTATGTGCTCAAAGGTACCCACTTCCTTCCTTTTCTTCCTTTCTTTTTATTTTCTATGTTTTTATTTATATTAAAGGACTAATTAATATTTATCTAGACTATTTAACTCATCAACTTTTATAAGATTCATGATGTGTTCCGTTGAGGTTTATTCAAAATTATTTATTTAATTATTTATTTAATATTTAACTCATGCCCCAAATGGGAGTCAATGGCCAAACACATTTCAATGATTTCTGTTTTACAACCAATCACAGTTGTGTTTCACCAAATATTTAACAGTGTTATAATTACCATATTAAAGAAAGCTCCTCCTTTTTAATATTCTGAACAGGTCTGACCATTATTTTGCAGTGACTACCAGATTGTATATATAGTGCATGGATGTCAACACATAGCGCTTGCAGGAGTTAATATAAAAACATTTGTAGCAATTTATTATACCACCAAAAGAAGAAACCACTGTTTGCATTTTCTTAAATGTATTTTTTCCCAGAAAAATATAATTGTCATATTTACATCATACGACATCAGAAATCAATTAATATACAGTTTGATGTGTTTCATTTTTTCTCCACTAGAGTACATTCTTACAATATTGCATTCCTTTGGCAATAAATAGTATGATCTGGTTGCAGTGATAAACAAAAGAAGCAGATGAAGCGTACCAATCGTTTCTCATTTGTTTTCAAAAATCGCTGTTTACATTAAATATGTAAATATTTTAAAATAACTATAGTTAAATAATGATTTGTGAGTAAACAGCTTAATTTTATTCGTTAAATAGTGCTAACAAATGCCACTCTTGATTTCCAAATTCTCTAGATAAATTGGAAATCACTCGTGGCATTACTTACGATAAATTTTGTCGTAATGTAGTATGTGTGGTTGAAAATGAGAGAGACCTTCTCTCGAAAACTAGTTCCTGTGTTTGAAGAATCATAAAATATGAGGTAAGATGTTAAAAAATGACTCATTAATTTACGAAATGCAGAATATGTTGGAACATAAATTCTGCTCACAGTAAAATTGTAAAAAAGGATAATTTATTGACATCACGGAAAAAGCATAAACATCTGGTTGTGTTGGCCCATATATAATTTTTTGATGTAAATAAATAAGAAATGTAGGAAGTTCCCAATTATTGGGACCATCTTATCTTGTATTCAGTCTTATTTCTTGTAAAATGCGATGTTACCTAAGAACAATGTTTCTATCGCACACAATTCAGTTATATGGCAGGTAAAAGTAGCTCCATGGTTCCGCCAATAGACAGAGTAATAACTACGGCAAGGCATTTAATGATCTATAAATTGGTAAAAAATGCAAAATGAAAAATGCATTTTATGACCTAAAAAAAGACCAATAAAATAAAAAAATGACGAATAAAAAGTTAAGAATTACCAATAAAAATACTATTTATTAGATTAAGTCCTCACTTGATTACTGAATTACATAAAATTTAACTTAACATCAAAATATTAAAAGAAAAGTATTAAAAAAAAAATACCTTTTATTGCAGAAAATCCATTTCAATTACACACTGCACTTTTACAGCAATTTTGAATTGCAGTTAACAATCAGAATAAGGGTAGAAGCTAGCATAAGCTCTAAGAAATTGAATAAAATTCCTAGACGTGGGCAAGTTCATTATGCACATACCTTGAAAAATAGGGGTAGTAGTTAGCAAAACAACTATTTAATTCCAAGAAATTGTATTGACAAGGAAAAATACTGAATTATAATAAAAATCTTAAATCAAATACAAATAATATCACAGCCTTCCGGAAAAAAGTGTAAAATGCTCAAAATGACCTAAAAATTGCCAAAAAATTACCTATCCCTAAAAAAAGTTAAGAAAATGCAAAAAAATGCCCTAACGAATTGCTTTTATTTTCTCTCTATCTATCTTCAGGTTTTTTACAGCTGCTGCCGTCTTCCCGTGCCAAACCTCCAAAGCCTACGGTCTTGGGCATCTTCGATGCTTAGTCCTCTAGCTTGCATTATTGTCTTCATGTTTTCGTTCCATGTTAACCTTGGTCTCCCTCTTTTCTTCTTTCTGTTCGGAAGCCATTCATATAGTTGCTTCGGTCATCGCTCATCTTCCATTCTTAAAACATGTCCTAACCACTTTAATTCCTTCTCCTCAATTCTTTCAATTATGCTTTCTTCTGCTTCCATTATGTTTCTAATCTTTGATTGATTTGGTCTTTTAGCATTTTGCTTTTTTTTCTAATGTGTGGGGAGCTGGCCCACAGCATAAACCCCCAACCTGGAGGACCAGGAAAATTTCTGTCTGGGTTTTCCTCCCATAGCCTTTGAAGATCCCTCTTCACCGCAAGGCAGCATTTCTCTATTTCCCTTAGAGATAGGGTTGCCTCTTCCGCCAGATCCGCCGTGATGAAGGACTCCTGCGCCGACTCTGCCGTTGAGGTCTTCACCGTAACCCTGGCTTACAGAGTACTGTCAGTCGGAGCCAACTGAACCCTGGTTTTTTAACGAGGTTGTTACTCCTCCCCCTCCTCTTATCTCATCCGGGCTTGGGACCGGCCATGGCGGAGTTTGCTTTTATTTAATCCGTTTTTTAATGCTGTACATTTTAATATATGCAAGCAATGTTTCAACCTTCATAAGAAAAAGATGCAAAGTCATTAATTGCCCGCCCCAGTGATAACATATACGATACAGTTGAACTGGAAGTTTGCTCAGAATTAGTATAGTCTTGCATTTTTCATGTTGTCATTATGTTTGTTCCACTTTTCAAGTCTTTATTCAACTTTTGATAGGTTGTACTTCATATCCCTTCCTAATATCTTCACTTGTTTTTTCATCTGTTTTTTAAAATTAAAATATAAAATTATGGAATATTCACCTGAAAGGTCCGTCTCCTCAACTTAATTAGTTATTTAACTGTAGAGCTTTCAGGACTTGTTCCATCATCGGCAGGATTCAAAACGAAAACAAACGCAATACATGTAACCCCCTCTACCAGATCTTCAGTGAAACACCAGTTTTGAATCCTGCCGATGATGGGACAAGTCCCAAAAGCACAACAGTTAAATAACTATTAAGTTATGTAGATAGGAAATAACACTAGGTTTCTTAATATCGTTTATTTTTTATTTCACTCACCTTATACTTCATAACTCTTAGCACCGAAAAATGATTACAGCTTAGGTAATTTAATAAAAACCAACAAAAATGAAAAGATTGAAGACTGCAAAAAATCGGGAATTTATCAAATTAATTGTAAAGATTGTGAAAAGATATACATAGGAAAAACAAAAAGGAATCTAAATACAAGATTAAAAGAACACCTCAGAAATGTTAAAAATGGAGAAACCGAAAAATCTGCAATAGCTGCACATGCCTGGTCAGAAAAACATAGAATAGAAACCAAAACAAAATTACTTAAACAATTGGAAAAACCGAAGGAACTCACAATTTGGGAAAAAATTTACATATGCAAGAATGAAAATACAACTATGAATTTCGAAATACCCGGTTGTAAGGAGAGAGGACTGATTCGGGAGTTCGTCGGTCAGCCATCAGATGGCGCGGAGGTCAGTCTGCAGGATAGAAGGCAGCCAGACGTCAGTTGTGAACTTGACACAGCATTGAGAATGTCACAAAGGATGCGAAGAAACCCTGGGTCTGCTAGGAGTTATGAAGTATGCGGTGAGTGAAATAAAAAATAAACAAAGTTAAATAACTAAATAAGTTGATGAGACGGACCTTTCAGGTGAATATTTCATAATTTTATATTTTAATTTTGAATAATAGCTCAACGCAACACATCGTGAATCCTATAAAAGTTGACATCTGTTTTTTTGTTTACAGACGTGGAGATGTACTGTCGTGGGAATGTGCGCAGTGTGTTGCGTGGGTTACAGGAACACTTGGGTTCGTATTCGTCATCTCGGTCTCACACCAAGCCGTGCCTGCCAGGAAGTTTCCAGGACCTGCTCACTCAAGCCAAGACAGAGGTGTTCATATAGTGAGTACTGCTCCTCTGCCAATCCCATAATCCTTCTGTTATCACCATCAAAATGAAGCTACATAGCAACCACGCTGTATTTGAACTCCTCCCAAGGTTACAAGTAAACATGTGATCACGGGGAATCCCAGCTAAAGTCATGTGACTGCATTTTGTTTGTTGCCAAACTGCAGTTATTCTACCTGTTCATTTCAATCGACACCAGAGGGCAGTTTGAAAGTTGATGGTGACAGCGCAGGTTCAACAATCAGAGTTTTAGCTGAGGATGGAAGCAATAGCTTCTGAAACCAGTCCTGTGAGAATTAGAGATTTTTATGAGGTGAGATGTAAATAGTATATTATGATGTGAGGTTAGGAAGTGGTTTTTACAGAATTGAGGAAAATTTCCAAGATTTTGTAAAACACTTCACAAACGTGCATTGTACATTATTTTTTGCGCGATGGTGTTTTCAAAATAATAAATAGGTCCCTATAAGTAAAATAATAACATCTTTGTTGCATTCATTATAGACGTTAACAGTGTGGGCAATGATGATCTTGAAGAAGATTTCCGGGCTGTAGGCCGTGGTCTTGAGGCTAGAAGTTCCCTGATGTTTCGCCAGAGACGCAGTGATTGGGGAACTTCAAGCATCGAGACCACGGCCTACAGCCCGGAAATCTTCTTCAAGATCATCTTAGCAACTCCGGCCGTGAAAGCCTATGCCAATACAGTGTGTGCAATGTTCATTAGTTGAAACAACAGGAGGCCTTGAGGCCATTTAGAGATAAGACGACAGCAAGTAAGTATTTATTGTTTTATATTGTTTGAAATAAAGTTCAGTTCTTTTAAAATGCAGTGATTTGTTTCGTATAATGTATATTAACGCTACCATTTGAATATTTCTTGTGTCTTCTTCTTCTTCTTCTTCTTCTTCTTCTTCCTTCCACGTATTAGGCCAAGGCCTGTTACGATCCTATAGAAAATTTTCCCTCCAGCGTTTCATAGGACAGCCCAGAGATATTCGTCCTTTTGGTATATAATTATAAACAGCTTTGGGGATCTGATTTGCTCATTCCTTCAAGATGATGTTTCCAATTTAGTTGGTACTGTTTAAATTAATATTGGGAAGTAAACATTATGAGGTTATATCATTAATAGTGAGTGTAGAACATATTTTAATCGACTCACCTCATACATTTTCAAACTTCTTTGATACCGACAGTTTCAGACAATATCATGTCCTTCATCAGTCATGGTGTCCATTGATGAAATTCCATGATTGTTGATTTCTTTAGTGACATCACCTCTTGTGCTGCCATCTTTCGTTGGGATTATAAACTTTGTAATTAAATTTTTATCCACCGGAATATCAAAATTCATAGATCAATATTTATTCTTCTGAATGAATATCATTTCCCAAATTGTCAATTCCAACGGTTTATCCAACTGTTTTAAAAGTTTCGCTTCTTTTTCAATTTTATGATGTTCAAAAAAAAAAATTTAATTACAAAGTTTATAATCCCAACGAAAGATGGCAGCACAAGAGGTGATGTCACTAAAGAAATCAACAATCACGGAATTTCATCAGTGGACGCCATGACTGATGAAGGACATGATATTGTCTGAAACCGTCGGTATCAAAGAAGTTTGAAAATGTATGAGGTGAGTCGATTAAAATATGTTCTCCACTCACTATTAGTTGGTACTGTTTAATATATTCCAAAATTGGCGTAGTCTTCAATTCTTTTAAGATATCGGTGTTCCTTTTCCGATCCCATCTGGTGTAACCCGCTGTTCTGCGCATGAATCTCATTTCACAAGCCGTTATTCCGCTTTCATGTTGTCTTTTTAGTGTCCATGCTTCACTACCACTGGTCTAGCCAAAGTGTTATATAAACATATTTTTTTGTATATACATTGTATGTAGTATACATAGAGGGCAGTGGTTTTATTTCCCACACGCGTGTTTGTAATATGTAATTTACAGTATAGTTATTTTTATTACAGTATAGTTATTTAGGTTGGCAACTGTGAAATGTAGGAAGTTGAACTTTGAATCAAGGTTGCCATTCCTGTAAGTACGACAAAATGCACTGTCGCGCAAAAAAGTTATTTTCAACTCGCTTCTGTGAATTGTCTCGTAAAGTTAATTCTGATTGTAGAATTGTTATTGAATTAGTATTTTGATGTTTATAGGGCTGAGGAGAGTTTAAAATATTATAAGAGAATTAAATTTATCACTCAGAGGTTATTGGGTGGTTTTCTCAACCAAAGTGTAAACCACGTCCCCGGTTTTCCAATTTTTTATTGTTTCCATAACACCTATAAAAGTTAATATAATTAAGTTGGGAATTTTTACATTATGAAGTTTCCTTAATAAGAATCAAATGAATCGTGAATTCTTCTTACCTCATACATCTATATTTTTACACGCTTTATATTAGCTTGACCTGTATCTATCTATCTATGTAAGGGAATCTTTCAATGCGATTTTCACCCACTTAAAATCATCGGATCGACTTGAAACTTTCTATACTTGTAAAGGACCCGTGACAATACAATAATTTCATATTTTGTTTCTAAAATCCTGGCCAGAATCATCCGAAAATGAAAAAAATGAAAACTGGTATAATAGATTGTGGACTTGTTGAGTTTTTAGTCAATCGTTGTAAGAGCTCAGTTGGTAGAGCGGTGAACTCTTAGTGGTATATAATTTCAGTAATCCATAGGTTGCTGGTTCAAATCCGGCTGGGAGGTTTTTTTTATAGAAGAGTATTACTTTTAGCTCATACTACAATAGTATCGAATTTAAAGATATTTACATTTTTATCTTATTCTGTAAAATATTAAAACTAAAAAATAAATAATAGTTTTAAAAAACTAAAAGAACACGCTTTATTAGAAAACTAAAAAATGAAAAATAATTTTAATTTCCAATACGCTTGGGATAAAATAAAGTGGTCAACAAAAAAATCATCTCCAACACATATAGAATAAAATTATAGTTATCAACAAAAAGAAAATAATTTTACCATCAAAAGCATGTGGTGATTTTTATGATTTTTACATTTTCTTCTTAGAGACTTTACTTTTACCAATATCTGTTTATTATCAAATATATTAATTGATGTAGAGCACCCCACGCTTTTGATCGTAAAATTATTTTAACACAGAACTGCAGTATCAGGAAATATTGACAGTTGTGAAAACAGCTGAAGATGGGAATGGTTTATTTCCCAATACTGCAGTTCTATGTTAAAGAAACATGGACGTATGAGGTAAGAAGAATTCACGATTCATTTGATTCTTATAAATGATCTAATTTCATAAGAATCTAGACTCTTAAGTGTAAACCGTCTGAGATGGAAAAGTGTGTGCTTGCATGCTTTTATATTATTTTAATTATTTTTGTTTTTATATGTAAGTATTTATTTACTGCATATTTTATTTGTTTACTGTATATTTCAGAATGTAAGGTACACTTTTAACCAAAGTATCGGGTCCTTAAAGCCTTATATTTGCTTACAAATAATAAAATTTGAGGTTATGATAACTCTTCATCATATGACATTTGTTTCTACAACACCGAACGTATGATTAACATCTCAGTTTCCATAAAAAGACATTCACGTGGTTAGTACTGCTTCCATTACAAGCTGCTTAAATACAAACTTCTGGCTTCTTACTAATTTTTCTCTTCTATTGTTCTTATTTAATAATAGAGTTACAATTTAACACCTCATAATTGTCAATTGTCCTGCGCCGTAGCCGAGCGGTTAAGGTTGGAAGCCTTGGCGCAGAGCTACGGGACTTGCGCTGGGGGAAGAAATTTTCTCATGGTATTTCGGCCAGTATGGGACCGGTGCCCACCCAGCATCGTGAGGCAATTGAGTAGCTACAATAAGGAGCGGCTCCAGGTTGAGGAACCAGCTATAACGGCTGGGGGACTCGACATGCTAACCACATGTCACCCCTACACTGGCTGTTGATCATCTACCTCTGTGATTGACACATGTGGATGTGAAGGGCCAGCAGTCGGCTGGTAAAAGGGCAACCGCTGAAAAGTGGAAAGACCCTCAATCGGAATAATTGTCAATTTCTCCAACACTATGTATACAGAGAAAAATTTGCGTTTAGATCGGTACTTGCTCAGGTAGCTCAGGTGGTAGAGCACTTGGTCTAGAGAACCAAGGATCCCTGTCTGAGCATATAATTTTTCTCTTCAAATATGATTTCTCCGAGACTAGTTTCAATACTTCTGTCATCCATATTGAAAGTAGTCTTCAAGAAATCTACAATTGGATTATGTTATGCATCAACTGGCTAACTGTCATTCTTAAAAAAATTGGATTTTGATGTCATCTGTTGCACTGACTCATTAGGTAAATGTACGCACACTTTTAGCACCAAATCTTCAAATATAATCTTATTATTAAAGAAAATGTAAACGCCGTCAGTGCTCTCAGAAATTCTATGTTTTACAACAAACGGCTATGAAAGCAGATCTTTATTAATGCTAATCTAAATTTTGCATCATGCAGCTAAGCGCCAAATATTCCTGCTCTTAGATTGTTGATGCATAACTGTCAAACAAGGAAAATAACTTGCAATATCCAGTATTGTTAGTTTGGCGCTACAATAAATAGTGAAGATTGACTTAAACTTTAAACGTATTTTTCTCTAAACTTACATAATGGCACATAGCTGGTTGATGCATAATGCTGTCCAATTGTTTTACTTTATATTTAAATGACTTTTAAGGAATATTAAGTTATGTAGGTGGGAAATAACACTATGAGGTTTATTTTAATTTTGTTGAGTTGTTTCTTGACTCACCTCAGACTTCTTAACTCCCTGGTTGTGAACGTGATACAGCATTGAGAATGTCACAAATACAGTGAAGAAATGCGGATCTGCAAGGGAGTTAAGTCAAGAAACAACTCAACAAAATTTAAGGAATATTGACGTTTTTATTATTGATTTAACACTTCTCAATGAAGGATAAATTATATTTGAAGAGAAAAATTTTCGCCTAGACCGAGACTCGAACTCGGGACCCTTGGCTCTCTGGGCCAAGTGCTCTACCAACTGAGCTACCGACGTGAGTTGCAATCTAGACGCAAATATTTCTCTTATATACATTGTAATTCCAACTCAGTTGGAAGAGCACTTGGTCCAGAAAGCCAAGGGTTCCGGGTTCGAGTCTTGGTCTAGGCAAAAAATTTTCTCTTCAAATGTAATTTATCCTTCAGTGAGAAGTGTTAAATTAATAATAAAAACATCAATAGAAGCCCTACTGGCTATAAAGTAGTGTAAAATTCCCAATAAATGTCTTCTTAACTAAGAAGCCGCCATTTGCAAAGATAGAAGCTATGGTTTCAAGCATTTGGCGCGAGGGAATTGCAACGTATATAAGAGAAAAATTTGCGTCTAGATCGCAACTCGCCTCGGTAGCTCAGTTGGTAGAGCACTTGGCCCAGAAAACCAAGGGTCCCGGGTTCAAACTCGGTCTAGACAAAAATTTTTCTCTTCAAATTTAAGGAATGTTTGTTTCTGCTGCCTGTGTTGAAGTTTCCCGTGATCAAACATGTGACACCTGTGTGCAAGAGATTCTCATCCTTTTGGTCATTAAATTTTGATCGTAAATGTTTATTGTAAAATTAAGGAGTGTCTTATCGCAGTGTACACTTAACTGCCGTCTCATTCATAAACTCCACGTTATCTTGTCATGCTTTTTATAATCTCAGTGAATTTTTTTTAATAATTTGGTGTCATTTTATTATTCTTGAAGAAAAAAAATATATGACTCAACTGGGGTTCAAACCCAGGACATCTAGTTTTATACACTGAGCTATCCTAGGCCTCCACCCTAAAAACACCTTTTTTTTTTGACATTTGGATGGTGTAATCGGTATTGCACTGGCACGCAGAGTCAGAGATCAGGGGTTCAAGTCCTGGCCCGAGCATTAATTTTTCTTCGTAAATTAATGAGTCATTTTTAACATCTTACCTCATATTTTATGTTTCTTCAAACACGGGAACTAGTTTTCAAGAGAAGGATGTCTCTCATTTTCAACCGACATTATGACTACCGGATTTTCGTTGGAATCTCCATCAATAACGTTGCCATCTGGTGTTGATTTGATGAACTTTGAAATGAGGTGACATTCATCAGGAATTTCGAAATTCATGGATCTAAATTTGTTCTTCTGAATATATATCTTCTCCCAAATTGTCAATTCTAAAGGTTTTTCCAAATGTTTAAAAAGTTAGTTTATTGGAGAATCATAAAATTGAAAAAGAAGCCCAACTTTTTAAAACATTTGGAAAAAACCTTTAGAATTGACAATTTGGGAGAAGATATATATTCAGAAGAACAAATTTAGATCCATGAATTTCGAGATTCCTGATGAACGTGACCTCATCTCAAAGTTCATCAAATCAACACCAGATGGCAACGTAATTGATGGAGATTTCAATGAAAATCCGGTAGTCATAATGTCGGTTGAAAACTAGTTCCCATGTTTGAAGAAACATAAAATATGAGGTAAGATGTTAAAAAATGACTCATTAATTTACAAATTAAGAACCTCATAATGTCATTTCCCATATTTAACTATGAATTAATTTTTCTTTCTAAATTAATTCTGGAAAATGTTAATTTCAAAATATATCATCTAAATAAGAAGCTTTACTGCTTAAAAAGTAATGTATACATTCTCATAAGTAACATGTGGAGGGTTTGGAAATCAAGAGTGGCATTTGTTAGGACTATTTAATGAATAAAATTAAGCCATTTACTCAAAATTCACTATTTAAATATAGTTATTTTAAAATATTTATATATTTAATGTAAACGGTGATGTTTGAAAAATCAGAAATGTGAGGTTATGTATATTCACTGCAACTTAGATCATATTATTTATTGCCAAATAGGATCACAATATTGTAACAATCGCCGTAGTGGAAAAAATATGAAACACATCAAAACTGTATATTATAATCAACATTATAGGTTATTCATTTATTTTTTAGTAAACAACTGAGTAAAATCATGAAATCTGTTCATTATTTGCTATATTCAATATACAGTGTGTCCCAAATTGATGTATACACTCTTTGAAACGTTATTTCTCAGCAACGAAATGAGACAGAAATGCAATTTTTGTTGTGTATGATCCACAAGGCTCTGGAAAAGCACAGCAACACGTTCATCGATCTTCACGTCTTTATAAACAACAATGGCGGCGAGATTATCATTCGATGAACGTAAGTGGATACTGGAGTGTTATTGGAAAGTGGAGAATGTTGTTGAAGTGCAACGACGTTGGATGGTTGAAACACCACCAACCAAAACCAAAGGGTAACAATAACAAGAATCCGAGACAAGTTTGAAGACGATGGCAACAGTACAAAGATATGTTGGAACGTCACGATCGGGAAACAAAGAGACGTTCCACACATAACAAGAGTACTGTTGCATCGTCTTCAAACTTGTCTCGGATTCTTGTTATTGTTACCCTTGTTGGTGGTGGTGTTCAACCATCCAACGTCGTTGCACTTCAACAACATTCTCCACTTTCCAATAACACTCCAGTATCCACTTACGTTCATCGAATGATAATCTCGCCGCCATTGTTGTTTATAAAGACATGAAGATTGATGAACGTGTTGCTGTGCTTTTCCAGAGCCTTGTGGATCATACACAACAAAAATTGCATTTCTGTCTCATTTCGTTGCTGAGAAATAATGTTTCAAAGAGTGTATACATCAATTTGGGACACTCTGTATATTGAATATAGCAAATAATAAACAGATTTCATGATTTTACTCAGTTGTTTACTAAAAAATAAATTAATAATGTATAATGTTGATTATAATATACAGTTTTGATGTGTTTCATTATTTTTTCCACTATGGTGATTCTTACAATATTGTGATCCTATTTGGCAATAAATAATATGATCTAAGTTGCAGTGAATATACATAACCTCACATTTCTGATTTGATTGTTGGAGAAAAATAATGCTCTGACCTGTTCAGAATATTAAAAAGGAGGAGCTTTCTTTATTACAAAAGCAGGAGCTGATAAGGAGAAATCGATAGAAATCAAGATGAAACACAATTGTGATTGGTTGTAAAACAAGATTCATTGAAACGTGATTGGTCATTGGCTACTTTGGGGCATGAGTTAAATAGTCAGAAAAAATACTTTGAATAAAAGTTGTTAGATGGCATTGATGATAGTGATGGCTACCGGTCTGCTCATGAAACAGAATTAAATAAGTGGAAAGAATTGTTGACATTCGGATGATGTAATCATTATCACATTGATGCACAGAGTCAGAGATCCAGGGTTTGAGTCCCGGCCCAAGCGTTAATTTTTCATTCTAAATTAGAAACATATATTTTCTTATATATTTCAATTTCCTAGAAACATTCAGTTCGTAGCCTTTGTCACTCGCAAATTAAATTGTATAAGAGAAAAAATTGGGTTTAGGTTGGAGCGCTAGTATATAAAACTACAGGTCTGCGTTTCAAACTCCAGTCAAGGCATGTAGTTTTCACTTCAAATATAATTCGTTTTTCAGTGAGAAATGTTGAATTTATAATAAAAACATTGTATCCTCGGACCAACAGATCTGTGCTCCTGTAGCGCTTAGCATTGGTCTTAGAAAAGTACACGTCTCTGCACTCCCCTCCCACTACGTCAAATAGAAGCCACTGTAACTGACGGAGTAGGGACGTTGCCAAACTTCCCCCGGTGTCAGACTCTTGAATATTGTAAGGTTAATTATTACGTCTTCATATTTAATTTAAGTAAGTCTAATGACACTGATTGATTTCTACGATTAATGGATATAATTATAATAGTGGATATTTGTTGGTTAAATGGAAATCTACATATATTGTTTTAAAAGATAAATGTTACGTCATAAATACTTGTCCTTCACCTCATTGTCTTATTTGGTTAGATTTGGAACGTAATCTTGAAGTCCTAACAAAATTATAAAATTTTAGATATGAACACACAGTTATATGTGGAAAGAAAAATCATGGAACAAGTATCAGAATTTAATTATTTAGGTGTATTAATAACAAACACTAAAAATTTAATAAAATAAATAAAGAAACAAGTTGATAAAGCAGCACACATATCAGGATCTATGAAAGATTTAATTTGGCGCAACAAACACATGTCAATAGAAAGCAAAACCCGCCGCATATACAAAACGATAGTTCGACCAGTTATCGTATATGGAGCAGAAACTCGCGCTGATGCAACAAAAACTAAACAAATAATAAGCACATGCGAAATGAAAATCTTAGGAACTATTCAGGGGAAAACATTATTTGATAAAATACACAACACAGAAATTAGGGACAAATGTCATATTCAAGACATAACCAAATTTATTATAGATAGACGAAAATATTGGAAGGGTCATATAGAAAGAATGGAAGAAAACCGGCTTGCAAAAAGAGCTAAAGAAGATAAACCAATGGACGGGAGAAGAACAAGAGGAAGACCAGCCAAGAGATGGATAGACAGTGAATGTACATCCAGTACGTCTTCCTCCGAGGAGTGATTTTGGAATAAACAGGATGAAAATCCTACACATTAAGTTTAAGAAGAAGAAGACACAGTTATATACCGTCCTTCTTTCTCATCTGAGCTAGGGACCGGCTATGGCGAAGTTACTACATGCTCCGATCTTATTTACTATTATATAACATACTGATACTATACAGGAATTCTAATTTATGCTTATGATTGATAATAATTTACAATTTACATGCTATATAACATAACATGCTGATACTGAGTTGACAACACTGGACTGTGAGTGCAAATAATATCCTGCAAGAAAGGTCAAAACTGTGAGTAATGGGAGGGGAGAAAAAGAGAGATAAAAAATAGAGACAGGAAGAATGCAGGGAGGGAAATGATTTATTGAGGCAGAAACAGAATTAGTGTTTAGTTCGCATTTCTTTTAGGGGGGGGCACAGATCCGTTGGTCCAAGAATAATTTTATTAGTTTAACTTTGTCATATACAGTGTGTTATATGAGTCATTTGATGTAAGTTTGGTTGTGGAGAAAACAAGATCACAGTTTATAATTTATATTGTTTGCACAACTTGAAGGCCTAATTATAGGTGGGGAGGATAATATTTGGTTGGATCTTAGTGAACTGGTCAGTTAACCCGCAGAACGTTAGTACTGCAGTCAGGGGACATTTAAAAATACTTAGAAGATGCAAAGAGATAGCTGGACTCGAACACTCTGGTACCAGAAAACAAGAGGTCAGGCAAGGGAGACTGGATAGGAAAGTAAAAGAGGGATCTGCTACTAGAAAAGGTCTATAACCCACCAATCTGACCAGTGGTAACTCATCCCTTTGGTTCATATTGCATAAACAATATGTTAACTATGATGATCTTGAAGAAGATTCGGGCTGTTGGCCGTGGTCGTGAGGCTTGTAGTTCCCCGACGTTTCGCCAGAGACTGCGTCCGGCATCCTCAAGAGTTGTCTTGAGACTGGCAATTCTGTCCGCTATCTGTCTTATTTATACGTTCACCGTGATGTGTTCGTAAGTTGTATCTGCCTTCTGATTGGTCAGCGGTAGGGACTTCCATTGCTCCAATGAGATTGCTGTTTGATGGTCTAGTCGACTGTATGTTATATCTGTCTTCTGATTGGTCAGTGGTAGGGACTTCCATTGTTGCACGGAATCAGAGGAAAAAACTTCAACCAGGGCATTTTTACCATTCATCATGAATGTAACGGACCGCATTGGAAAACTACTAAAGAAAGAAGACATGAAGACAGTATACAGGCCTACCAAGAAAATCAAGAACCTTCTCAGACCTATAAAGGATCAACTCCATCCTCATCAGACAGCAGGCATATACAGGATTCCATGCAGTTGTGCAAAAGTGTATATAGGCACCACTAAACGCAGCATAGCATGAAAGATACAGTCGTCTTAAACAAATGGATAAGTCGGCAGTAGCAGAACACTCTTTACTTGATGGCCACAGAGTACAATACCAGAATACAGACATATTATCTAACTGCACACACTATTTTACCCGTCTACAACGAGAAGCCATCGAAATATTCAAACATAAAAACAGTTTCAACAGAAAAGAAGAATCATTAAAAGTCAACAAAGTATGGATACCGGTTCTAAAAAACGCAAAATGTAAACCTCTACAAGCACAGTCGACCAGACTATCAAACAGCAATCTCAGTGGAACAATGGAAGTCCCTACCGCTGACCAATCAGAAGGCAGATATAACTTATGTACACATTGCAGTGAACGTATAAATAGGACAGACAGTGGACAGAAATGTCAGTCTCTAGACAACCCTTGAGGATGCCAGACGTAGTCTCTGGCGAAACGTCGGGGAACTACAAACCTCACGACCACGGCCTACAGCCCGAAAATCTTCATCAAGATCATCATAGCAACTCCGGCCGTGAAAGTCTACGTGAATACAATATGTTAACTGCTGCACCACAAGAAGGTACAGGTTGGTTCCTGTAAGCTTTCAATCTAGAAAGAATTAGAGAGTCTGCTCCCTGTTATAAACAAGGCTACCTTTGCAGACTAAATAATAAAACTACAATAGAAATAATGTGAACAGACATTCATAACTAAGTTACTGATACAAAACATCTTCGCGATGATGTTATCAATCATACATATGTACTGCTGTAGCAGCATCCAATAACAAATGAGAACTTACATCAAATGACTTATATTTATTTATGTAGTTTGGATGAGTGAGTGTGTCAAATTGTTGGCTTGTTAAATTAAACATTTACAATTGTTTGACTTGACTGTTTTTTTTCAGCTCCTGCACAACCAACCTCCTGCAGTAATTCTAATTTCCCTTCCATTAACTAACTCACTGGCACTATCGAACTCGTAGGTTCATGGCCACGCAGACATAAGCTCTCCATATATCCCTATCCCGAGCCAGTGTTTTCCAATCATCCCCTGTGTAATCAACTTCCCTCAAATCATAGTTAATGTTATTCTCCCACCTCATTCTTGGTCTACCAACTGGGCGTTTTCCTTCTGGTTTTCATACAAGAAGCTTCGATGCACATCTTTCATTCCCCATTTGTGCAACATGTCCTGCCCATCTCAGTCTACCTAACTGTTCTTATTATATCTGGCTTCCTATAAACACCATGTAATTCACTGTTATGCAGTCTTCTCCATTCTCCTGTGTGTTCATCTCTCTTTGGTCTATTTCCCCCTCCCCAAGAACTTTATTGTCAAATACTCGTAATCTCCTTTCCTTCCTTAAAGTAAGAGTCCATGTTTCACATCCATATGATATATCTGGTAGAATAACAATTTTATATGTTTTCAGTTTAACGTTTTAAGGAGTTGGGACGACAAGAGTCTCTGTAATGTATAACAGCACGCATTTCCAGAATTGAGCCTATGTTTAATTTCTTTGTGCATCTCATTCCTATTTGTGATTATTGTTCCTAGGTATTTGAATTCAGCCACTTCCTTAAAATTTCCCTCATTTGTCCATTTCCTCATTTGTCTCTTGAAAACTAGTTCCCGTGTTTGAAGAAACATAAAATATGAGGTAAGATGTTAAAAAATGACTCATTAATTTATGAATTAAGAACCTCATAATGTTATTTCCCATATTTAACTTGGTCTGGTAACTCCTAACAAAGCAGAGCCTATGGGCTGAGCCATTACAGATAGATCAGGGTTGAGTCGGGATTTAGTGATATGTAATACAAAAATAATACGACACAAGTTATATGTAAAAGTTATTTTATTGGTTTGATATTTTTACATTGCATAGTGATGGGTTGGCAGCAGTGTGGTCCTGAAACAAAACACAATACATTTATCAGTGTTGTTGGATGTTAAAAATTTAATTGTCTCATCACATGAAACAAGATCACTCGACCAAAATATTTTCATTTTCACATATTCATTCATACACTTGGCAAGGCTAGGGATATATATATATATACAGGGCTTCCAATATAAAACCGGACCGGCCTCACAGAGTTTCACCCGGCACGCAGTGCTGTCTCTTCCTCCCGCAATTCACCCTGCCTGCCACCCTTCCTTGAACTGTTTCTTACCTTATAGAAAATGCTGGAAATGTTGTCCTCCCGCAGTTAAACAGGCATTATACCGAGTAAACACATTTTGTTGCTGTATGTGCAGAAGATACTGAAATCCCAACTTGATGTGCTAAATTCGGTAATGATTTTTGTGGTGAACGTTCCAAATTTTTGCCAATTTCGTCTAATTTTTCTTCGGTGAGAACCGTACACCTTCGCGTGTATTTCTTATTTTGTACTGAACCAGTGGTCTCAAATTTAGTCACAAGATCGTGGATTGTCGATCTGGAAGGAGGTAATTGTCCAGGGAAGTTCCGAATAAATTTCTTGCGAAGGCGACGAGCTGATTCGTATTTATAATAACATTTACACACATAAATGCGCTGCTCTAATGTCAGCTGACGTCTCATCTTGTTGAACGATAGTAAACTGACTAGTTCAAGGATGAGCGGCTGGCACAGTGAAATGCGGACGAGGAGAGAGTGCTGCCTGACGGGTGAAACCCCGTGAGGCCGGTCCAGGTTTATATTGGAAGCCCGTTTTATATATATATATATATATATGTTACATTGCAGATTTTCGTGGATATAAGTATGAATTGCAATTGAATATGGGACCAGTAGAGTAAGGTAAAGGAAGGATTTCTGCTTGGATGGGAATGATGCCTGAATTAGCTCAGTGGACAGAGCATTAGCACGGAAAGCTAAAGGTTCAGGGTTCGATTCCCTATTTAGGCAAAAATTTTTCTCTTTACCATTGATTTACAATAATTTGTGTTCATTAATTTACTTATTTCTATCATAGTAATAGCGTTAGCTTCTCAATATTAATTTAAAGAGTATGAAAGTTTTCTTGGGTTTTCCACGTCTTGGATTCCAGTTTGTTCTCTGGCCACTGATTCCTGAATCAGCCGAACTTGAATCCAAGACTTGGAATACCCAAGGAAACTTTCTTATATATATATATATATAAAGGAAATTATGGGTGTACAAGAGGAGCCGGGCATCATAGACATTATAGAAAATAAAATATTACAGTGGTATGTCAAAGAATGCCAGAGCAAAGATTGCCTAAAATTGTTATGGAATGGATCCCAATGGAAAGGAGGAAGACTGAAGAAAACTTAGATAGAAGGGGCACAAGCAGCTATGCATATCAGAGGATTGGAGGAAGATCAATGGATGGATAGAGAGAAATGACATTTGGTTTCCAGAAGATGGCAGCAGCTGCCATGATACCGGATGATGATGATCCCATCACATCTTAAAGGACCCAGGGCACCCCACATAGGAGTGAGGATAGTGGATCAGAGGTCCTCAAACTTATTTGTCTCGTAGACCCCATGCCAATTTTTTTCTGTTTTGGGTAGACTCCCTGCCTTTCTAATGTAGAATTTTTACAAATGAGTTTTTAACAGAGTGCTGATGTGGACACCTGGGACTTTGGTAATGACTTGGCTGAATGGAGTCCTGTGCTGTAGCTGAGTGGTTAAGGCAGGAAGTCTTGGCACAGAGCTAGGAGCCTCATTACCAAGTTCTTTGGAACACAGATCCAGGGCCGACAACTTGAAGAAAAAAAAAACCAGTTGTGAACAAGCTGAAGATGGAGCAATAGCTTTGAAACAATCGTCCAACAGAATAAACATATGAGGTAAGAATGATAAAGAACACAAACTCAAATATTAAATTAAACCTCATAATGTAACTTCCTAATGATTTTAAAATAAATATTAAAGTTAGATGTATTGAATGGTTGGGCCATATTTGCAGAATGAACGAGACATGTTTGCCCAGGATGATATCAAACACTAAGCTGGATGGAAGGAGAAAAGTTGGGAGGCCTAGGTTACGATGGATGGACAATGTAGAGATGGATCTATGGAAGATTGGCATAACTTCTTCTTCTTCCTTCCAAGTATTAGGCCAAGGCCTGTTACGATCCTATAGAAAATTTTCCCTCCAGCGTTTCATAGGACGCCCCAGAGATCTTCGTCCTCTTGATATATAATTATAAACAGCTTTGGGGATCCGATTTGAACTCATTCTTTCAAGATGGTGTTTCCAATTTAGTTGGTACTGTTTAATATATTCCAAAATTGGCGTAGTCTTCAATTCTTTTAAGATATCAGTGTTCCTTTTCCGATCCCATCTGGTGTAACCCGCTGAATCTCATTTCACATGCCGTTATTCTGCTTTCATGTTGTCTTTTTAGTGTCCATGCTTCACTACCATAGGTCAACACTGGTCTAGCCAAAGTGTTATATAAACGTAATCTGGTGTTTTTTTGTACAAGGGATGGTTTCATAACTTGTTTAATAATTCCTAAACTTTTATTATAACTAGTAATTTTTTCAGGGATATCCTTTTCATCCCAGATAGAGAGATAACAAATTGAAGAAATAAGACCATTGACCGAAGAGAATGGATGGTTGTTATGAGGGAGGTCAAGGTCACACTAAAAGGACCGTCATGTGATGATGATGATCACCAAACTACATTGTTGTTTTCTAATGCTTTGCATCTAACATTCTTGCTTTCAAATCTTTTTGAGTTACGGTGTTTGTGACATGTCTGCTGTATAGAGGACACAGAATTCTTAATTTATACAGATGACTTGCAGCTTTGTCTGTCATGAGTCAACTACAGTTTTCGCTCATTTTAACGTGATTGGGAGACGAATTTACTATTTTTTACTTGCATTAACAGAGATGACATTTTCTTCAAAATAAACAGTTTTTATTAGTTTTATTTGATTTTCATATTTATTAAGATATAATTCAGTGACAGCTGTTTCGGTACACTGTACCTTCTTCACACATGTTAACGAATTATGAATTGTGTTCCAACTGATCTAAGCAACAATACAACAATAATTTATTTAAATTTAACAAAGGTGATTCATTCAAATCAAGTTGAGAATATTAATATATCCTACAGAACTGACAACAAATTAAACAATTTAATAAACAACAACATTGAAGAAATAGATGAATTCAACAATAAAGGCATCTACAAATTAACATGTACAGACTGCAATAAATTCTACATTGGGAAAACTAACAGAAGCTTCAACATTAGATTCAAGGAACATTTCAGAGATTTCATTTACAATGGAGGAAAATCAAGTTACGCAAAACATGTAATTCAAGCTGGACACCATATGCATAACATCGATAACACCCTCACAATAGTACATAGAGAAAACATTCCAATGAGAATAAATATACTGGAGGAAATCGCAACCCTAAGAGAAATCGACAACAACCTGATTCTCAATGAATACACACCTAATACACACAATCCTCTGTACAAAATTCTCACAACCAAGTCAGTGCTTCAACAAGGATCAACAAGAACGGACCTAATGCATTCTGCTGATGATGGGACTAGTCCCGAAAGGCCTACAGAGTTTTAAAAGAACTTAAGTTGAGGAGACGGACCTACAAGGTAACTATATTATAGTTTTTAACCGTACATTATATTACTGAGAAATTAACAGTTTAATACTACTTTTTATAGGGATGTATGGAGAGCCTATGTCTGCATGGCCATGAACGTACGGGTTCGATAGTGCCAGTGAGTAAGTATTTACTTTTCAATTTATTAATTTCTACAGCCTCCAAAAGGTCCAATTTCTTACCATTATCACAAACAGGTGAAATTTCAAAATTTGGATCGAAACAATGATTAAATTGGAATAGGTGGTTAGCATATTTTGAATATTCTAAATTTCTGTTATATGCTCTCATGTGTTCCTTTATCCGAGAGATAAAAGGTCTACCAGTTTGTCCTATATAGACATTGTCACATGTGCCACACTTCAATTTATATACACCTGATAATTTTTATTTTTGGTTTTATTGTTTTTTTATTATGTTTTGTAAAGTTTTATTAGTTTTAAATGCCACATTAATAAATATGGATTTTCATCAAGTAAACACCAACTCAATTGATTATTAAACAGTTTTTGTTGTCAAATTTTATTGGAAAATATTTAATGATGTGCTGTTAACAACTAATGGTTGTAAAGAATCATACCAATTACACTGGTCAACATGATTTTTGTCTCATGAGTACCAATAGTTGTACTTAATGCAGTTTTTTATCGTGTTTTCAAATATGTATTTGGAATTTCTCCATCACCCACAGTTTTTCTTTTTAAATTTCAATTTATATTTAAATAATTATTCTTTTTAATAAACGTTTTTTCATCCATTTGTCCATTGTAAAATAAAACCAAATGAGCTAACTCAGGAGATTTCAGCTATGGAAAAGAGATATGAAGGCAAATGGAATCCTAATATGCTGGCTGATTATTGTTGAACCATCAAGAGGGGATGCTCCACAGACGAAATATAGCAGAAAATCGTCATTTCTTACTTTCTAGGTGAGTCCGAATGTTCGAATATTGTGTAGTTACGAATGTAGAAAATATTAATGTGTTTGAAATTATAAATTCCTGTCTCTCGGAAACCTTGCGTGATGGAGAAAAACCGATATTATATTTGAATTCAGAAGAAAAAATACTATCAGAATCACACATTTTTCTTTCTGAGACAAAAAAAGTGTTTTTTGTTTCTCAGTGTTATTGTCTGTCCTGGGATTTGAGCTCTTGACCTTGTGAATATGTTTCAGAAATATTTGAGAGGATTGCAGTCATTATCACAATTATTATCATCTATTATGCATTACAAGGATTTTTGTTGTCCTAATTTCTCTAGAAAAATGTTAAACTGAAAATATATAAAACTATTATTCTACCAGTTATATTATATGGATGTGAAACAAGGACTCTTACTTTAAGGGAGGAAAGGAGATTACGAGTTTTTGAAAATAAAGTACTTAGGAAAATTTTTCGACCAAACAGAGATGAACAAATGCAGAAGACTACATAACAGTGAACTACATGGTCTTTATAGAAAACCAGATATAATAAGAACAGTTAAGTCTCATAGACTGCAATGGGCAGGACTTGTGACACGAGTGTGGATTGAAAGAGGGGCATGGAAGCTTCCTCTAGGAAAGCCAGAGGGAAAACACCTAGTCGGTAAACTAAGAATAGTATTAACCATGATTTGATGGAAGTAGATAATGCAGGAGATCATTGGAAAACAGCTCAGGATAGGGGCGTATGGAGAGCTATGTCCGCTTGGTCATGAACCTAACTGTACTATCTGAGGAACAACTTGAGACGACTACCTGCTTCCTTTGCCTGCAGTTGGTGGTAGCATTGTGTTCTGGACATGGAACATGTTACACCCCTGTGTGTGTACCTGTCATTGCTTCTTTCTAAAGCCCTGTTTTGGGCTGTTCCTTTTACATTATAACTAGAGTTTGGATGTTAGGCACTTAAAAAATTCAAAATAGGCAGGCAAAAAGGCACTAAAATCATTAATATAGGCACTAAAAATTCAAAATAGGCTCTTACAAAAAATGGACTACAACATAACTTTTTACAGTCTTATGTTAAGAATATAAACATATTTATGCTCTCAATAGCATGCGAAGATATCAGAGATGCTTTTGGAATTTGTTTTGCATTTTACAAAGAGCCGAATCCTCTTCGTCACTCAGCAATGTTTGTATTGAAAAGAAGCAAAGAACTTTTCTCCAAGCCTTAGAGACGGAGCATAATACAATCGGACATAGCATAGGACTATTTCGATTAACGGGAATGCATGAGGTGGAAAAATACAATATTTACCTTACGGGAGTGCATTGAGGGAGAAACCATCTACCTGCTAGGTTATTGGGTTATTGCCACCCTTATGCTAAAATATTCTAAGGGAATTTATAAAAAGAACACTTGAAAACTTCTATGAAATGATTTGTGCCATGAAGTTTGTCCATTTCAATTGATTTCATTGAAAAACTGAGTTAATTTCGAGAAAAATTGCAAATAGGCATTTATAGGCATTATAAGCTAAAATAGGCATTTATAGACAAAATTAACTTAATGGAAAACAACTCTAGGGTCGTTGGTATGAAGTTATATGAAGTCATTTTTACAATATCTATAATAAATAACTATAGGAATTTTCCCTAACATCCGGTCTCTAGTTATAACTAACTCACTTGCAGTACGGAAGCCTAGGTTCATGGCCGCGCGGACACTTCCCTATCCTGAGCTAATGTTTTCCAATCATCCCCTCTATAATCTACTTCCCTCAAATCATAGTTAATGTTATTCTCCCACCTCATTCTTGGTCTACCAACTGGGCGTTTTCCATGAAACTACGGATTCTGTACTGCCAGTGAGTTAGTTACTTAATCCTTAAATTGGAAAAACACAAATTTCTTCTGTTAGATATTTGAATGTGGCGGACCGCAGTGAAAACGGAATCTTGTATAACTGTTATTATTAGGTATATTGTATAATTAGACACATATTTAAGTGGTTTCATATTGTATGTTTTTTTTTTTCTGATTTGTTTAAAATATGAAATTAACTGAACCAATCGATGTATCCATTATGAATTTAACCATGTTTGCAGATACTCACTAGTAAGGGCAGAGCGGTGCTGAAGGGTAAGGGATGCGGCCGGGGAACGCGTAGTTGTCAGGGTTGATGGTCTTGCAGATCTGACGGAACCTGTCACGTCCGGTGCGTGAATTAGTGCGCGGTCTATTGTTGTTGCTCTGCGAGAAGAAGTTGAACCAAGGGGCAGCTTGCGCCATCACCGCGGCCAGTAACAAAACACACACTATCCGCGCCACCTGCATCACATCCGAATGTCGCGCCGCGCACCGACCGTTACTCTTATATACCACAAGGTCCATTGTCCTGTCTAAAGGATGACCAAGTGTCTGTCGCACTAGCACGACCGAGTTTGTTGCCCTTCTGCACTATACAGGGTGATTCTTTAAAGCGTGCAAAGGACTCTGGATGCGAAACATGGACTCTTACTTTAAGGGAGGAGAAAACATTACGAGTATTTGAGAATAAAGTTCTTAGGCAATTTTTTTTTACAAAGTATTTGGCAGTTCCATCTCTTATCTATGGATGTGAAACCTGGACATTAACAAAGACAGATAGTAAACAAATAGAGGCTGCTGAAATGAAGATGTTGAGAGCAATAGCAGGATACCAAAGGACCGATAAAAAAGAAAAACGAAGATATAAGAACAGAACTTAATATATTTAATCTCTGTGAAATAATAAAATATTATCAAAATGCTTATCTTCAGCACGTATTACGAATGAATGAACAGCGCATACCAAAAAGAATGTATAATTATAAACCAAAAGGAAGAAGAATGTTGGGAAGACCATTGAAGAGATGGAAGGACTAATTCGACCTATCATGAGATCGGAACAGGCCATTGGGCTTAATTCTTGATGATGATGACGATCAGAAAACTTTTTTGACCAAAGAGAAATGGAGAAGACTACATAATAGTGAGATACATAATCTATATGAGAAACCAGATTAACAGTTAAGTGTCGTAGACTGGGATGAGCAGGACATGTGGCACGAATGGGGAATGAAAGAGGGACATGGAAGATTCTTGTACGAAAACCTGAAGGAAAACGTTCAGTTGGTAGACCAAGAAAGGTGTGAGAATAACATTAACCATGATTCGAGGAAAGTAGATTGCACAGGGGATGTTTGGGAAACATTAGCTCAGGATAGGGATGTATGGAGAGCTTATGTCCGTGCGGCCATGAACCTACTGGTTTGATAGAGACAATGAGTTAGTTATGGGTCAAAATTATAATCGCTAGATTATGCACAATTTTTCTAACTCACTGGCACTATGGAGTCCGTAGTTTCATGGACGCCCGGACATAAGCCCTCCATGCTTCCCTATCCTGAGCTAATGTTTTCCAATCATTCCCTGTGTAATCAATTTCCCTCAAATCATGGCTTATTATTATTCTCCGCACCTCATTCTTGGTCTTCCTATAAGAAGATTCCATGCCCTTCTTTCATTTCTTTCATTCATATGTCCTGCCCATCGCAGTCTAGGAGACTTAACTGTTATTTTTATGTCTGCTTTCCTATAAAGATCATGTAGTTCACTGTTATGTAATCTTCTCCATTCGCCTGTCTGTTCATCTCTCTTTGGTCTATTTCCCCCTCCCCAATAAGTTTATTCACAAATACTTGTAATCTCCTTTCCTTCCTTAAAGTAAGAGTCCATGTTTCGCACCCATATAATATAACTGGTAGAATAATAGTTTTATATATTTTCAGTTTAACGTTTTTTGAAAGGAGTTGGGACATCAAAAGTCTCTGCAATGCATAATAGCATGCATTTCCAGAATTGAGCCTATGTTTAATTTCTTTGTGCATCTCATTCCTGTTTGTGATTATTGTTCCTAGGTATTTGAATTCAGCCACTTCCTCAAAATTTCCCTCATTTGTCATTAACTGTCCATTTCCATTATATAATGTATTTCTACGTGTGACCATATATTTAGTTTTATTGGTGATTACTTGTATTCAGTATTGCAAACAAAATTTGCAGTTTTGGGGTTTAATATCCATTTAGGGGTCCTCATCTAGGGGATATGCGGAAGGTGCCCAAGCTGAGCAAAACATTTCTTCCACTTACTTGTGTTTTGCACTCTTTTAACTTTACTATCTAACCTCTCTTGGTTAACTCTTGTTTTTTCGACCCAGACGCTATTAGGGCATCCGAGGGCTAGGGAGTCTTTCCTTTCTTCCATTTCTTCTTTCCTTTGTTTTCTTATCTTCTCCAGAAAAGCCTGACCAGAGGCTATAAGATGGCAGCCCCATCACTGGTCTTGCCTTCCTTTGGCCAGCAACCAATCGAAGGGACTATTATTATGCTTTCAAGTCTTATACGAGAATTTCCCGGAAGGATCAAACAGCTGGAGGGAAAATTTTCTATAGGATCGTAACAGGCCTTGGCCTAATACTTGGAAGGAAGAAGAAGAATATCAGTTTATCCATTTCATCCTGAGCACAGTCTCTCCTCAGAATAGCAATCAGTAAAAGAAGAGGAAGCGGGGATTCCCAATATATTTTCCACATCCACGCTAATTTATTCGAGCTGTATGTTCCACTTAAATTAAAAGTGTATCCTATTGGATGCATTGATTTCATTTATTTATTATTTTTTAGATCAATAGAAAAACAAACGAGTACACATTACTTAAATGTATGTCAAATTACGCAATAATGTATAATAATACAGTTTTACAAGAATTTATTTTCCTTGCGGTCCGGAACATTTAAATAACTGGCGCGAGAAAATATTGTATTGACAATTTAAGGGTTAACATAGTTTAACATCTCGCCTTACAGGTTCCCCACACGACCTGTCGAGAGAGGGATCACACACATACTTTCATGACCTCACAAGGACATGGAGGACCTATCTGAATGCCAGGGCCACCTCCGAGACAACACGACATTCATACTGAACAAGGCGATGATGATGGTTATGTTGGCCAGATGATGTACAGGGACCGTTAGAGCCTTAAAATTTTTAGACATTTGTCTTAGAGGTGAGGAAAACCCTCACCCAAGAAACTTGTCCCTACCGGGATCCAACCCGTGCCCACTGCGTATAAGACAGTGACGCTACCCCTACATGTTTTTTTATTCCAAAATCCATCCATACACAGTAATTCTGTCACTGCAATCATAGCATTTTCATGCTATGCTTTGCAGCTTTACTAGGGTATTGTTGGTGTGGTAGCTTCCCGTTGATTTCCACACCGGTGAAGGATGATGATGGCCGGATGATTTTCGGGGACCGTTGGGCCCTAAGCTTCCTGACATTTGTCTTACAGGTGAGGAAAAAACCTCACCCAGGAAGCTTGTCCCGACCTGGCCCGCTGCGTGACAAGACCTCGAGACCACAGCCGTGGACTCCAAGATCCAAATGGGAGGAAAAGGCGAGGGAGGCGTAAGAAGACATGGATAGAGGGAATTTGATGAAGAACGCGGAGTTGAATGGAGGAAGAGAATCAAAACTCAATATTGGTCACAGGAAGATGTTGTCTACATTTAAAACCTGTTAAATAATACTTTTTATTTAATACAAGCATAGTGGTTAAGGCAAAAAGGTCGAGGGTTCAAGTCCCGGTGGGGTCAGGATTTTTAAACTGACCCAAACCCTCTGGCGGCACTATGGCCCTGGGGTCGACTCAGCCTCTAACGGAAATGAGTACCAGACGCTTGTTCTGGGGTAAAGGCGGCCGTCACGCAGGACTGACACCAAGTGCCGATTGTCCAGAAATAGTGGGAGCCTTAACCTCCTACTGCCCCAAGGGCCTCCTGTGGACTGTAGTGGGATTACTTTACTTTTTACATAGTCAATACGACATTTCTCTCCTCGCATGCCGTACTTGTAACTCACTTCTGAGGTTGGGGCGCCTGGAAGGCGGAGTTACGCTTGATCTGATGATCGTAATGACGCACCAGGAGAGGCCTTAATCTAATGAGGTGAATATGATTTTGATGATTATGAAGTTCAGGGACCGTTTGTGTGTTAAATTTTCCTGACAGTTGAGGAAAAAATGTTCATCTAGGAAACTTCTCTTGATCGAGCATCGAACTTGGGTCCGGTGCGTGACAAGGCAGCACCACACCTGTTGACTAAGCCCCCTGTATATAAAAAAATCTAGAATCTTACCATAAATCTAGAGAATGTGAACCCAAGATATTAAAGCGTCTTTAAACAATGGAAAAGTAGCATTTTTCCACTTTACGCTCCTGGGTCTGCCTCGTACGATGCTACCCTTGTATATAAATAAATACATTGGCAACTGTCGGCCGCGGTGGACTAGTGGTTATGCTCCTTGCCTCTGGTCCCGAGGGTTGCGGGTTCAAACCCGGCCGGGGTCAATGCATTTTTTAGGACGGAAAAATCCAAGGAGCAAGTCCTCCGGGAGGGACTTTAAGCCGTGGGTCCCGAATTTTCCCGTCCTGGTACTACCTTGGTTTCCTAGATGTCAGTATGAGGCGGAACGCTGACCACGGACCACTCAAAATGACATCAGTTGTCACGCTGCGATCTGTTGAGACTCGGCCTCTAGCTCGCTGGTTCGTAATAGTAGATAGGGACAGAGGGAATCTCGTTAATCCATTCATGCGCGTCACTAATTAGATGACGAGGCATTTGGCTACCTTAACAGAGTCATAGTTATAGAAAACAAATGTAACTAAATTAGTATGGTTCAAATTCTTCCCTGTAGGGGGAGTGCGCCTAAAACATGGGCTTACAATAAAATACATAGGCAACTTTAGCCTACTGCTGTATTATAAACGTAGAGGCCATAGACCCAAAATATTAAAGTGTCTTTAAACAATGGAAAAAGTATAATTTTTCTACTTTACCCTTCTTATCTATTTCCGTGACTTGTTTATGGCACGAGGTTGTGATATGGAACTGGAGCAGTGATAACGGACGGACGTCCGCCGACATCACTTCCCCTTCCATTAACACGTCACTGAGCCCTTCACTACCTATTCAAATGGGGCGTGTCTATTAGGTACGTCATATTTCGTGAAAACTGCATTTTCTTCTTTATACTGGTTTAAATCATATATTAATGCAGTGGCGGCTCATGGCTTTGAGGTTAGGTGAAGAGCTAGTAAAAAAAATATTTGTACCAGTCGCGGCGAGGAGATACTAAAGGACAACACGTACACACTATTGAGTAACACTAAGAAATTAGGACTGGAAGTAAATATCAATAAAACTAAATATATGGTGACACCTAGAAATACATTATATAATGGAAATGGACAGCTAATGACAAATGAGGGAAATTTTTAGGAAGTGGCTGAATTCAAATACCTAGGAACAATAATCACAAATAGGAATGAGATGCACAAAGAAATTAAACATAGGTTCAATTCTGGAAATGCGTCCTATTATGCATTGCAGAGACTTTTGATGTCCCAAGTCCTTTCAAAAAACGTTAAACTGAAAATATATAAAACTATTATTCTACCAGTTATATTATATGGGTGTGAAACATGGACTCTTACTTTAAGGGAGGAAAGGAGATTATGAGTATTTGAGAATAAAGTACTTAGGAAAATTTTTGGAGCAAAGAGAGATGAACAGACAGGTGAATGGAGAAGACTACATAACAATGAACTACATGGTCTTTATAGGAAGCCAGATATAATAAGCACAGTTAAGTCTCGTAGACTGCGATGGGCAGGACATGTGGCACGTATGGGGAATGAAAGACTTGCATGGAAGCTTCTTGTAGGAAAGCCAGAGGGAAAACGCCCAGTTGGTAGACCAAGAATGAGGTGGGAGAATAACTAATTATGATTTGAGGGAAGTAGATTATACAGGGAATGATTGGGAAGCATTAGCTCAGGATAGAGATGTATGGATAGGTTATGTCCGCGCGGCCATGAACCTACGGGTTCGATAGTGCCAGTGAGTAAGTAAGTAAGATTACCACGATTTACGCTCATCTTTCCAACGTGAAAAAGGTGTTTCCAATTAAACACACTCCTCTCCATGGTGCGACCTACCAGGCTACTGGCCTCACATCCGCATGTGTTAATCACAGAGGTAGACGAGAATCCAGTCGGTGTAGAGGTGACATGTGCTCAGCATGTCGGGTGCCCCAGCTGTTACAGCTGGTTTTCTCAACCTGGAGTAGCTGCTTATTGTAGCTACCCAAATGCCTCAGAATGCTGGGTGGACACCGGTCCCATACTGGGGAAAGTTTGTTCCCCCATGGAGTCTCGAACCAGCGCAAGTCCCGTAGCTCTGCTTGGCTTAACCACTCGGCCACGGACCAATAAAGCGCACAGTTCAAGCCTCGGTCGGGACAACTTTCCTAGGTGGGGTTTTATTCGGAGTGTTTCCTCACTTGTAAGACAAATGTCAGGAAAATTTAAGGCCAAAACGGTCCCCGAACATCATCTGGCCATCACAATCATCATCATTCATATTCATCTTAGATTAAGGCGCACCACTATCATCATTATCATATCATCGGGGCATCGCCTTTCTGTCGCCCGAACCTCACAAGTGGGTTGCGATTACGCCTACCAGAAATGTCGAAATGACAACCTAACTAACTAACTAACACACTGGCACTATCGAACCCGTAAGTTCATGCCGTGCTGACATAAGCTCTTCATATATCCCTATCTTGAGCCAATGTATTTCCAATCATCCCCTGTATAATCTACTTCCCTCAAATCATAGTTAATGTTATTCTCCCACCTCGTTCTTGGTCTACCAACTGGGCGTTTTCCCTCTGGTTTTCCTACAAGAAGCTTCCATGCACGTATTTCATTCCCCATTCGTGTCACATGTCCTGCCCATCGCAGTCTACGAGACTTAACTGTTCTCATTATAGGCTATCTGGCTTCCTATAAAGACCATGTAATTCACTGTTATGCAGTCTTCTCCATTCACCTGTCTGTTCATCTCTCTTTGGTCCAAAAATTTTCCTAAGAACTTTATTCTCAAAATGACAACATGGGACATTGAATATAAACAAATATTTGCTTTAATACACACTTGGAGACTGTAGAAAAATATTTTTTTTTATTCAATGCCCCAGGTTGTCATTTCGACATTTCAGGTATTCTGTGCTGGCATTGGCGTAATTGTAACCCACTTCTGAGGTTGGGGCACCTGGAAGGCGGGTTACGTTACCCCGATGATATGATGGGTGATAAATGATAATGAAGCGCCAGGAGAGTTCTTAACCTAAATTCCAGACCATATGCAACTATAGGAATAATTCCCTTTAAGGAAAAATTCGTATGGTTTGACCGGGAATCGAACCCGGGACCTGAGGAACAAAAAATACAATTATAAAAATAAATAAACTTGAAATTAAGAATCCGAAAGTGTCTTTAATAGAAAAGTAAGGATGGAAGGGGATTTTATCAATATCAGTCTCATGGTCTAGTGGTTAGCGTTTCTGTCTACAGTTCGCAAATTAGATATATTTCAACTTAAATTCTACCCCCCTTAACCCTTAAATTGGCAAAACACAAATTTCGTCTGTTAATTATTTAAATGTGGCGGACCGCTGTGAAAACGGAATCTTGTATAACTGTTATTATTAGGTATATTGTACAGGGTGGACCGCTCGAATGGACCTAATTTCAATTGCTTGTTACTGGCAAACGGTTGAAGATAGAAACTTAAAACAACGTTCATATTACAGAAAAACTCACCAAGTTTTGATATCCAGATCACCACATCTCTATATGAGCCCCAGCAGTCACTGTGACGATATCAAAGCGATGAACAATTTCTTGCCAAGTACGTTGGAGTATGTCTTCTGGAATGTTCTCAATAGCCTCTATGATGCGCTCACGAAGATCACGAAGGTCTTTGACTGGGGTGGTGTAAACTTTATCTTTGACATAGCCCCAGAGAAAGAAATCCAGTGGTGTTAAATCGGGAGATCTCGGGGGCCACGCGATTGGTCCTCCCCTACCAATCCAACGGCCAGGGAAAATGTTGTCCAAAGTCGTACGAACTTCATTGGACCAGTGGGGAGGAGCACCATCTTGCTGGAAAACGATGTTAGGCTGCAGTTGTTCAATTTGTGGAAAGAAGAACTGCTCCAGCATGTCAAGATATGTGGTACCACGAACAGTTTTCTCGGCGAAGAAAAACGGTCCAATGACCTTATTATGTGACAAACTGCACCAAACATTCATCTTCGGACTATCACGAACATGCTCTTGAATAGCGTGAGGATTCTCCGATCCCCAGATCCGCACATTATGCCGGTTTACCTTGCCTGACAAATGGAAAGTGGCTTCGTCCGAGAAGAAAATCTTGGTCATGAAGTCAGGATCAGCGCCGAGACGGTCCAGCATCGTATTGGCGAATTCCACTCGTTTCGGCATGTCATTCGGCTCCAGACGTTGCACTAACTGCACTTTATATGCGTGCAGTTTGAGGCGTTTGTGGACAATCCGTTTGTAATGTCGATTTTGGTATTTGAAGTTCCCGCGAAGCTCTTCTTAATGACTTCCGGGGGCTTCGCTCAAATGCGGCTTGAACATTTGCTACCATTTCATCGGATGCTCTGCGACCACCACCATGCTTCTTCAACACAGATCCTGTAGCTAATAATGTATCACGCCACTTCTTTATGCTTCTAGCAGTTGGAGCCATCACGGTTAAACACACGCCGGAACTCCCTTTGAACTCTAATGATTGATTTAAACTCCGCATACCACAAAAACAGCTTGCGCTTTCATCTGCGGAGTCGCCATTTTCACAAACAATTAAATCTAAGAACGAGAAACGTATCTTTGTGCCATCTACCGACAGGATTCGAAACTTGGTGAGTTTTTCTGTACTATGAACGTTGTTTTAAGTTTCTATCTTCAACCGTTTGCCAGTAACAAGCAATTGAAATTAGGTCCATTCGAGCGGTCCACCCTGTATAATTAGACACACATTTAAGTGGTTTCTTTTTGTTCGTTTTCTTCTGATTTATTTAAAATATTAAATTAATTGAACCAACTGATGTATCCATAAAGATACATTACGAATTTAAGGGTTAAAAATAAAACTTACAATGATTATAAAACCAACTCGAGCCTTAATCCTATCATGTGTACTATGGCAACATTTTGTACTTTTAGGGGAGATTAGATCGAGTAGTGGGTTGAACTATCCTTCTCATATTAATATTAGTTTTTTTTAAGGGAGCTGCACTCAAGATGAGGTCACGGTTCGATTCCCGGTCAGACCATACGAATTTTTCCTTAAAAATAATTATTCCTGTGGTCACCTATGGTCTGGAATTTAGGTTAAGGACCCTCCTGGCGCTTCATCTCCCCGAAGATATCCCCTCCTTATCATGGCGGTAGGTTACGGATGTTCTAATGATCCTGAGAGGTGTAGCATTGCTACTGGGAGGACAGGTCTCGGGCGAAGAACCAGACTTAAGAGGTCCTCCAGGTTGGTGATAACCTTCCTCGTAAAAAGTAATGTTGCGGAGCCTCGGACTGAGATTAACCGAAGATGAATGTCTCTCCTTAAAGAAACAAACCTACCCAGAGGTTGGAGCGCCATGTGATGATGGCGCTTGAATATAATTTTTCGTCATAATGTCATCATAACTCCGCCTTCCAGGTGCCCCAATCTAAGAATCCATAGTAATTCTGCCCGAGGGCAGGTATTTCACTGCAATCATAGCATTTCATGCTATGCTTTGCAGCTTTACTAGGGAATTATAGGTGTGGTAGCTTCCCGTTGCTTTCCACACCGGTGAAGGATGATGATGATGATGGCCGGATGATTTTCGGGGACAGTTGGGCCCTAAGCTTCCTGACATTTGTCTTACAGGTGAGGAAAAATCCCGGAAAAACCTCACCCAGGATCCTGTCCCGACCGGGAATCGAAACCGGGCCCGCTGAGTGACAAGGCAGCACGCTACCTCGAGACCACACTTAAGAAATTGATTACGATTCTGCCAACGCCGGAGAAAGCCAGAAATGTCATAAAACGCAACCTGGTGGCACAATAAATAAACTCTTGAGCTATGTATTCACTTGTAAATGAACCGAAAGTGGACATGGTTCATTTTTATACTCAACGACTTTTGTGAAGGTATGAATTGTTAATGTTTTTAAAGATATGAGAAAAAAAAAAAGTTGATATAAACATGGTTCCAGAAAGGGCTGCAACTATATTGCAGCAATTAAATGCGAGATGGGGCACGCCGTGGGTAAGGCAAAACGCTACAAATCGGAATATCGAAGGTTCGAGTCTCGGTGGAGTCAAGATTTTTAAACTGTACCAAAGCTTCTAGTGGCACCATTGTCCTGGGGTCGAGTTAGCCTCTAAAGGAAATGAATATCAGACGCTGTTCTGGGGGTAAAAGCGGCCGTCACGCAGGGCTGACATCAAGTGCCGATTGTCTAGAAAGAGTGGGAGCTTCAACCTCCTGCTATCTCAAGGGTCATCCATGGTCTGTAGTGGGGTCACTTTACCTTTTAAATGTGGGATATTTGTTAAGTTTAACGAGTCGCTTTAACAACTCATGTCATTAGAGTGACAGTTGAAAGTTGGTCTTGAAAGGACTGAGACGTTTTACTCGGAGGTTTTTCATGTCACGCTTTACTTTTCCATAAATCTACAGCGTGATTTTATTTTACTTACCTTCTGAAGGGAGCTGCAATCAAGATTTCTGCCTCCTGAAAAAATTGCATAGGCCCTATACCCCAACCGGGATTTGAACCCCCGGATCTTCAATCACAGGGACTGATAGAGACATTCGTTCGATACAACCTGTATAATAATAATAATAATAATAATAATAATAATAATAATAATAATTTTATTTATAAACAGGTTTACAATGTAATAAAACATCTTCTTGTGCCCAAAGCTTTGTAAATTTTTATTTTCTTTCTCCATTCTTCTCTATCTTCCTATTCCAATTCCTCCAGACCTAACTCCCTCATACCTCTTCTTATATCATCCATCCATTTAAATCTAGGTTGACCTCTATTTCCTCTCCCAGGTGGAATCCATTCCAAAACTTGTCTGGGTAATCTTTTCCCTGGGAGCCCAAGTATATAATAATAATAGTAGAACATTTCAGTTCCTGTAAGCAAATGTATACGATTAGCTTTAAGATATTAGAAATGATGGGTTCGTTATATCAAAACACTCACAGAACTTGCCTTAACGTCTGAAAGTTTGTGGTTGTTGATAATCTTCATGCTGGGTGAGTTTTCTTGGATTTTTTTATTTAATCGCGTGACGAGGGTTTGAATTCCAAGATTGTAGTTCACCCTTTTGAAACGCCAGTGGCATTCGCTACGCATTCCAATTCTATTTGTTAATTTGAATCAAGGACAGGACTTTCACTGACCTCGGGACGGGAAATAACCCGGGACTGCTGCGTTTCAGGAATCATCTTCAAGATTTTCAAACAGCATAACATCATTCCTCAAATTTAAAGATGTCAGAATGTTTTGTTTACAAACACATCTTTTGTTTCACATGATACAAATACGAGTCCTGCTTCATTGCAGATGACTGTGAAATTGTCCCGCATTTCCCACTCCTGCAAGTTGGACACTCGAAATGGTCTAATTACGAATGAAGTAATAGACAATCTAGTTAAGGCACTTTCATAGTAGAGTGTATGACAACATACAATGAAAATAGGAAGTGCCCTGACACACCTTTAAAATAGTGACTCCTGTGTCTAATTAGAATTGGAGCCAAAAATGCTGATCAATTTGGCTTTAATTTATTATTAAATTCAAGCCACTCTACCAAGGTTTTAGGTGGTTTCCTTGGTGTTAAGACAAATGCCGGAGTGGTCTCCTAGAGTCCACCAGTAAAATATAAATGTCCAACAATTTTCAAAATTCTAAAATATTCAACAGATCAGCTAAATCCGAAAAGAGCAGTTTCTGATTGGAATGACGACTTACCCTCCCGCTCTTGCCCCTTTGGGGGTTGGCGGCGGTGGCGGTCTTCTTGTTGGCGGCTTGGAGTATCGGCGAGATCATCAACTAGATCACATAGCGCTTGCAGGAGTTAATATAAACACATTTGTAGCAATTGATTATACCACCAAAAAAAAAAAAAACACTGTTTGCACTTTCTTAAATGTATTTTTTCCCAGGTAATAATCCAAAAAAATATAATTGTCATATTTACATCATACATCAGAAAGAATTAATATACAGTTTGATGTGTTTCATTTTTTTCTCCACTAGAGAGCATTCTTACAATATTACGTTCCTTTGGCAATAAATAGTATGATCTGGTTGCAGTGATAAACAAAAGAACCAGTAGCTATAAGCGTACCTATAGTTTCTCATTTGTTTCAAGGAAAATGAGTAAGTATGGAGGGTAAAATAGAAGAAAATAAATGAGAGTAAATAAAAGTCAATATTTTTAAAATTCATACTGAACTACCGTTGACGTTGTTTTGTAATAAGTTAAAATAATAAAACATATACAATATTTGTACCGTATAATATTATTAGTGTTTCAATTCTGGAAATGTATGCTTTTATGCAATACAGGGACCAGCATCAGCAAGGCTTGTTAATGTCCGATCTGCGGCTGGTTATGGTCGGCTCTAGGATATATACACTCGCTATCTACACTGACGATACACCAAAGGGCTAAAGAGGGTAAATAAATCTCTAAAATAGCCGGAAGTATGGTTCATGGACCATACGGTTCCTTTCTCGGCCGGCGAGGATGCGTCTAGGAAACTGGATTCATCATTGGCCGGCTCGGGGGAGGGATACGTTTTGGAAAAGTGATCCAGCTTCCACCACATAGTCTAGTCTAGTCTTACTTGGACTACTGCGACATATTACTGACTAATCTGACAACTGATCTATCTGACAGACTACAGCGTACGTTCAATCTCCGTCGTTATGACCACGTGTCTCCTTCATTTCAGGCCTTATCATGGCTACGCCTAAATGACAGAAGAACTTTACATTCACATACCTTACTATTCCAAATTCTGCACACATATTTACCAAGTTATTTAACAACACGTTTTTAACATTTATCGGCTCATCACAATTTAGGAACAAGATCACAAGACTCTTCTTTACTTTTGATACCACAACACAGGACCTGTCTGTACTCTGAATCTTACACAATATCTATGGCTAGAGCATGGAACTCACTTCCCAGTCATGTCAGGGACTGTCAATCGCTATCATTATTTAAATCCAAATTAACTGATATCTTAAGTTCGACACAATGAAAACATTAACTGCCTGACAACTATATAGAGCATTCCATTAATAACCATGTAGGAAGCTACTTACTCTATTTTATATCATTTTAATTTTATTATATTCTATGTTTTTGTTAGTATTAGCTAGTATTAGATCACATCATCATTGTATTTTTGTTTAGTCTGTATTTTAATATCTTAAAATTGTAATATGTACATAATTTTTGTATAATTTTACTATTCGCTGGTTGAGTGGAAGAGAAGGCCTTATGGCCTTAACTCTATCAGCTAAAATAAATCATTATTATTATTATTATTATTATTACCTCTGATCAAATAACACAAATTGAAGTTTCAGATATTAAATTCATGCGCTTTGTAATTGGAAATACGTTACAGGATCAAGTACTGTTATTATCGCCTCTCTTTGACGGTTGTACGTTTATATAAAAGCGGCTGCCACGCAACAATGTCTGACAATGATTGCACTGAGCAACACTTTTTTTTTTTGTCTCAGAAAGAAAAATGTATGTGATTCTGATAGTATTTGTTCTCCTGAATTCAAATATGATATCGGTTTTTCTCCACGCAAGTTTTCCGAGAGGCAGGCGTTTATAATTTCAAACACATTAATAATCTTGTATCTTGTAAGCCCATGTTTCCCTTAACATATATTTAGGCGCTCTCCCCCTACAGGGAAGAATTTGAACCATACTACTTTAGTTACACTTGTTTTTGTATAGATATCATTTGAGTGGTCCGTGATCAGCGTTCCGCTTCATACCGACACCTAGGAAACCAAGGTAGTACTAGGACGAAAAAATTCGGTAAATTTTGCTTAGAGATCTATTCATTCAGGCTTAAGGATCTTTTACGAGCCTGAAAATCTTCAGACTCGGGACCCACGCTTAAAATCCCTCCCGGAGGATTTGCTCCTTAGATGTTTCCATCCTAAAAAAATCCATCGACCCCGACCGGTTTTGAACCCGGTAAATAATACAACTCCCGAATTGGCAAACTGGATAACCCTCATTACCTGCTGTCCGCACCGCAGCCCGTCTCACTCCACTCTGCTCTTACTGAAGTTGGGAGTCCATCTGCTCCGTACAGTGGATTTCCATTGCTGTTGGTAGACCAAGAATGAAGTAGGAGAATAACATTAACTATGATTTGAGGGATGTAGGTTATACAGGGAATGATTGGAAAGCATTAGCTCAGGATAGGGATGTATGGAGAGCTTATGTCCATGCGACTATGGACCTACGGTTTCGATAGTGCCAGTGAATAAATAAATAAGTGAGATTTATCTTTTCGAATTCTGTGCCTTGCAGTTAAAAACGGCAGATTTTTTTTTGGACACGGCTTTGATACATCACATCGATTCTCTGGTTCCCTCGGATGGAACATAATCTTTAAGAAAAAAAAGCTTTAATATCTAAATTAATATTCCGGTAGTTAATTGGATCGAAACAAAATGCTAAAATACGCGTCCTCTTTCCTGGAATGTGACCTATTCTGATTATCGTAAAAAAATGTTTTATTGTGGACTGTTTTTAAAAAAATGCATGTGTGATATTTGATAAAGCTGTGAATTCCGGGTTTGTGCAACTGCGCACCAGGGTCTAAGGCCTGGCTTCCTGTCTGCGATTTAGTTTGCATCTGAATTGCCATAAACAGTCTTTGTCTGGTGCTGGAAAGATGCTAGCTGTATTACCGACATCTTAACATTCCGCAGGATCACCACATAAAATATGATGCGGTGCGCATGGTCACGCGCAAGGACGTGAGATTTTCAGAATGCAAACATATTCATTGCGTACGACAAGTCATTAATTTCAAGCGCCCATGGAATGTCCGCACGTGAAATTTTATAAACACATTTACTAAACCAGATTGGAAATCCTAACTTTTTTATTTCGTTGTTAGCCAAACAAGTCCCGCAGCAAGGCATGATCCCTTATTCGGCTAGGGTCCGGGTCAACTTTTTTACACGCTTTATATTAGCTTGACCTGTAACAGAATCTTTCAACACGATTGTCACCCGCTTAAAAACACTGGATCGACTTGAAACTTTGTATACTTGTAAAGGACCAATGACAATACAATAATTTCATAATTTTTTTTCTAAGATCCTGGCCAGGATCATCAGGACATAAAAAAAATAAAATAAAGACCGGTATAATAGGATGCGGACTTATCGACTTTTTAGTCCATCGTTGTAAAAAATTAATATTATATCCTCTGGTAGCTCAGTTGGTAGAGCGGTGAACTCTAGTGGTATATAATTTCATTAATCCATAAGTCGCTGATTCAAATCCGGCCCGGAGGATTTTTTTAGAACTAAAAATATCTTAAGCAATTAAATTTTCATGGGATTCCGGTTTATGACAATCAATTAAACTAAAAATAAAAAAAATAATAATAGTTTAAAAAACTAAAACAACACGCTTTATTAGAAAACCGAACTAAAAAAATGAAAAATAATCTTAATTTCCAACACGCTTGGGATAAAATTAAAGTGGTCAACAAAAAATCATCTCCAACACATCTAGAATAAAACTAGAGTTATATACAAAAAAATAATTTTACCATCAAAAGCGTGGGGTGCTTTTTATGGTTTTTACGTTTTCTTCTTAGAGACTTTACTTTTACCAAATTCATCTACATGGTCGGTCTCCAAATCTTAGTTCTTGATTTTCCCCTTCATTCAGAAATAACCTTTCACAAAGATTCTAGTTCCATCTTGTTCACTGCCTATTAGCCTACATAAATTCAGAACAAATAAATTATGTCCTGCTTCTATATTATCTAATGTTCTTATTGTTTTCGTCAAGTATAATTGTCACTTTTGCAGACACTAATTGTGTAAGTTAGTTGAATAAATCTTTAGAGGAAAAGTGACGCAAACCAGTGCAACAATCACCATCGCCTTCTTCAGAAACTTGGAATAACCAGATTTCCGGAAAAGACGGCTATAATTTCATACTGATTTACGAATTCATATACCTAGGAACAATAATTAAAAATAGGAATGAGATGCACAAATAAATTAAACATAGGCTCAGTTTTGGAAATGCGTGCTATTATGTATTACAGGGACTGTTGATGTCCCAACTCCTGTCAAAAAAAAGTTAAGCTGGAAATACTATAGAACTTGCTCAAAGCGGAATCGCATAGGACCAATTTTTTTCCACATTAGACAACATTCCGCATTATAAAAAACAAAAAGAATTAACCAATCTTAGATTACAGAGCACCTTACACGTCTCCGCTGCTGTTGGAAAGTGAAGCATAGCATATCCAAGCGACTTCGACAGTATCGCGCGAAAAAAAACAGTCTCGTTTCGTCAGCGTTAAAAATGTCTCTTAGGCGCGTATCCTGAAATTAAAGTATGCAGTTTCGGGTTTCCACTCACTAACTATATTTTCATCCACATCCTTTGATTCCCCGCAAATTTCATTCCGCACTACATTGTGTCGTCTTTTAAAACTGTCCATAATCAATCTGTATTATCTGGAAATCGATATTCCCCAGGGATATAGCAACAGCTATAGCTTGACTTTGGAGCATCGGTCCGAAAATTTGGAGATTTTTTGATCGCGGACTTGTAAAACACTCCCACACGTCGTTATTTTATTTTATTTTGTTCCTTTGCTCTTCATTTGACCATTTCTTTGTGTCCATTCATTAATTATTTTTCTTTGTGTCTTAAAATTCGATAAACTTGGGTTATTCCACATTTAAATTTAGTAATTATTTCGCGTACTGAGAGTTTGTTTTCCTTTGTCTTGAATCACTTTCACTTTTTCGTTTAATGAGAATGATACATACGATTTAGCCATATTTATTCCTGTATTTCGCAAAACGGATGTGCAGTGAGGCCGAAAGAAAATTCCAGATACAGGTAGAAACTCTACTTCACCCAGCGCGGGCGGCAGGAATCATCACTTATTGTTAATTTGCCTAACGGGAATTCAATGAAGTGAAAACTAATTTATTTATCTATCTTTCCGCCTTATAAACATTTTTTCATGAATTGTGTAGAAACATCCTTCCGTTTCCGCGTTGGACAGATTCCATTTTATACAAAATATATACACGTAAAATTACTATTATTTTGCCCGGAACTATAAATTTATTAACATTCGACAGATTTCCGCATTATTTACGTTCCAGATTAAACAAGTTTTACTGCATATAAAACTATTATTCTAGTAAAGTGATCCCACAACAGACCCGGAGGCCCTTGGGGTAGTAGGAGGTTAGGGCTCCCACTTTTTCTAGACAATCGGCACTTTATGTCAGCCGGGTTGTCAGCCCTGCGTGACGGCCGCCTTTACCCCCAGAACAAGCGTCTGGTACTCATTTATGTTAGAGGCTGAGTCGACCCCAGGGCCATAGTGCCGCCAGAGGGTTTGGGTCAGTTTAAAAATCCTGACCCCAACGGGACTTGAACCCTCGACCCTCCGGCTTGTAGCTCAGTGCCTTAACCACTACGCTACGGCGTGCCCCAAAACTATTATTCTACCAGTTATATATATGGATGTGAAACATGGACTCTTATTTTAAGGGAGATTGCGAGTATTTGAGAATAAAGTTCTTAGGCGCGGCCTCGGTGGACTAGTGGTTATGCTCCTTGCCTCTGGTCCCGAGGGTCCCGGGTTCAAACCCGGCCGGGATCGTTGGATTTTTTAGGATGGAAAAATCCAAGGAGCAAGTCCTCCGGGAGGGACTTTAAGCTGTGGGTCCCGAGTCTGAAGATTTTCAGGCTCGTAAAAGATCCTTAAGCCTGAATGAAAAGGCCTCTAAGCAAAAATTTACCGAATTTTCCTGTCCTAGTACTACCTTGGTTTCCTAGATGTCAGTATGAGGCGGAACGCTGATCACGGACCACTCAAATGACATCTATACGAAAACAAGTGTAACTAAATTAGTATGGTTCAAATACTTCCCTGTAGGGGGAGAGCGCCTAAATCTCTGTTAAGGGAAACACGGGCTTACAAGAAGTTCTTAGGACAATTTTTGGACCAAAGAGAGATTAACAGACAGGTGAATGGAGAAGACTACATAACAGTGAACTACATGGTCTTTATAGGAAGTCACATATAATAAGAACAGTTAAATCTCGTAGACTGCGATGGGCAGGACATGTGGCACGATTGGGGAATGAAAGACGTGTATGGAAGTTCCTTGTAGGAAAACCAGAGGAAAAACGCCCAGTTGGTAGTCAAGAATGAGGTGGGAGAATAACATTAACTATGATTTGAGGGAAGTATATTATACAGGGAATGATTGCAAAACATTAGCTCAGGATATGGATGTATGGAGAGGTTATGTCCGTGCGGGCATGAACCTATGGATTCGATAATGCCAGTGAGTTATTCTCTCTGTAAATGTAGCTTTAGAGAAATAACAGGCCAACATGGCATGGCGTGCACTTAGTACATAGAACTGTCGCTAGGAACACCCTTGGAAATTATTGCGATAGCTACGGTTTCTAGTTACGCTGATGGTTAGTGTTAAAATGGAGTGACACAGTTCCACTAAATTTACTCTTAAAATTGACGTCACATTACTTTTGTTGTCGTGTCCTCGCCGTTCCAGTGGCGGCTGGTAAGCCCAATTATACAAAACTTATTATAGTCGCATCTTAGGACATTTCGAGTTAAAAATTCAATGTACCAAGGGTAGATCAAGCATCCTATCAGATGGTTCTAAAAATATCTATTTGTACGTAATATTTAATTTTAGGAAGTTATATTTTGAGGTTATTTTAATTATATTATTTTTAGTCTGATCATCTTACCTCAATATTAATGTTGATTTGTTCTTGGACATAAATATTGAGGTAAGATGTCCAGACTAAAAATAATATAATTTATTTGTATTCCTAATTAAACAGTAAGCCATGCTGGCTCATGTCCTAGCATGCCTGCTTTGTGATTAGTGGGCCCGGATTTGATATCAGGCTCTTTGAAACTTTCAATTGTTAAATTAATTTAATAAAACATTTGAATTTCGGGACCAGGACAGGTGGTGAAGTACAACTAGATTGTGCACCAGATTCCAAACCTCTTCACAGTACATATGTTGAAAAGCCATGTGGTGCTGTTGATAGCAATTCGTCTGTTGGATGGAGTCGTTAAGCCTGTAGGCCCCCTTGGTGCTTTTCGACAATAGGCTACGTGCCAGTACCGTTGTTTCACCTTCTCCCTTCTCATCATCATGATGCCTCATACAACACTTCTCTCTGTACACAATACATCATCTACATAATGTAGTCTGCCGAAGTGGTGCATAAATTGAAAATAGGCCTAGCATGGAATCCGAAGTCTAAACTATACAACACATTCCTTTGTCATCATAAATTAGTTATTCCATTGAGGCAGCAATTGCAAATTTTCCTTTATTAGCACCGCGCACCGCAAAGCGCACCGCACTACATACCGCAGAGCGCACCGCACCGCACTACGTACCGCAGAGCGCATCGCACCGTACCGCACTACGTACCGCACCGCGCCGTACCGTACCGCGCACAGCACCGCACTACGTACAGCAGAGCGCACCGCACTACGTACCGCAGAGCGCACCGCACCCTACCGCGCACCGTTCCGCGCACTGCACCACACCGCGCACCGGAATGCACCGCGCACCTCGCACCGCATTACAATACATTACATTTCATTATACTATATCTATTGCTAATATTATTACTATATTATATTATATTTTTTATTATATTATATTATATTATAGTATATTATATTATATTTTATTTATTATATTATATTATATTTATTATATTACATTACTTTACATTACATTACATTAGTACATTATTTATATTATATTACACTATACTAATATTATTACTATTACTATATTATATATTATATTACATTACGTTACATTATCGCGCACCGCACCGCACGTGGCACCGCACCACACCTCGCATCGCACCGCACCACTCCTCGCATCGCACCGCACCGTGCATCGGACCTCGTACCGTACCGCGCATCGGAACTCGCACCGCATCGGACTTCACACCGCACCGCGCACTGGACCTAGCATCGGACCGCGCATCGGCCCTCGCAACGCACCTCGAAACGTGACGCGCACCTCACCGCGCACCGGACCGCACCGCGCACCGTACCGCGCACCGCACTCGCACCACACCTACACCTCACCGCGCATAGCATCGCGCACCGCACCGCGCACCTCACCTCACGCCGCACCGCACCGCACATCGTACCGCGCACCGGACCCCACCGCACCGCGCACCTCACCGAGCACCGCAACTCGCACCGCACCTCGCACCACACCTACACCTCACCGCGCATAGCATCGCGCACCGCACCGCGCACCTCACCTCACGCCGCACAGCGCACCGCACATCGTACCGCGCACCTCTCCGCGTACCGCACCGCGCACCGCACAGCACCTCGCACCGCATTACAATACATTACAATTCATTATGTTGATATTATTACTATATTATATATATATATATATTATATATATATATATATATATATATATTATTTTATAATAATATTATATTGTATTATATTATTACATTACATTATATATTATATTATTGTATTGTATTATATTATATTTATTATATTATATTACACTATACTATTACTAGATCATATATATTATATTACATTACATTATCGCGCAACGCACCTCCCACCGCACCGCACAACACCGCGCACCGCAACACGTATCCCCCCTCGCACCGCACCTCAAACCGCATTACATTACGATATATTATACTATTTCTATTACTAATACTATTATTATATTATACTATTATATATTATATTTTATTATTATTTTATTATCGTGCACAGAACCACGCACCACACCACACACCGGACCTCGCACCGCACCGCGGACTGCACCGCGCACGCAACACGCACCTTACCGTGCTCCGTACCACGCACCGCACCGCATCTCGCCCTCTAGCGCGCACCGCACCTCACACCGCACCGTACCGCGCACCTCACCGCGGACCGCAACCCGCACCGTGCCGCGCACCTCACCGCGGACCGCACCGCACCACGCACCGTAACGCGCAACGCACAGCACCTCATACCGCTCCGCGCCCTGTACCGCGCAACGCACAGCACCTCACACCGCTCCGCGCACCGCATTAAATTACATTATATTATACTACTTCTATTACTAATACTATTATTATATTATAATATTATATATTATATTTTATTTATTTTATTCTATTTATTTTATTCATTTTATTTATTATATTTTTTTATTGATTTTATTTTTATTTTATTTTATTTATATATTATTTTATTATATTATTATTTTATTATCGTGCACCGAACCACGCACCACAACACACACCGGACCTCGCACCGCACCGCGCACGCAACACGCACCTTACTGTGCACCGTACCACGCTCCGCACCGCAACACTCACCGCACCGCGCCCTCTAGCGCGCACCGCTCCGGGCACCGCACCTCACACCGCATCGCGCACCTCACCGCGCACCACACCTAGCACCGTACCGCGCAACCCGCCGCGCACCTCACCGCGGACCGCACCACGCACCGCACCGCACACCGCAACCTGCCGCGCACCGCACCACGCCCTGTACCGCGCATCCCCCCGCGCACCGTAACGCGCAACGCACAGCACCTCACACCGCTCCGCGCACCGCAACACGTATCCCCCCTCGCACCGCATTACATTACATTATATTATACTATTTCTATTACTAATATTATTATTATATTACACTAATATATTATATTTTATTTAATTTGATTTATTTTATTTTACTTTATTGTACTTTATTTTATTATTTTATTTTATTATCGTGCACCGAACCACGCACCTCAAGGCGGACTGCACCGCACCGCGCACATAACATCACCTTACCGTGCATCGTACCACGCACCGCACCGCAACTCTCACCACACCGCGCATCGCATCTCGCCCTCTAGCACGCACCGCTCCGGGCACCGCACCTCACACCGAATCGCTCACCACACCTAGCATCACACCTCGCACCTCACCGCGGACCGCACCGCAACCCGCACCGTACCGTGCAACCCGCCGCGGACCGCACCGCATTGTACCGCGCACCGTAACGCGCACCGAACCGCGCATCGCCCCGTACCGCGCACCGTAACTCGCAACGCACAGCACCTCACACCGCATTACATTATATTATACTATTTCTATTACTAGTACTTTTATTATATTATAAAATAATATATTTTATTTATTTATTTTAATTATTTTACTTTATTTTATTATCGTGCAACGAACCACGCACCACACCACACACCGGTCCTCGCACCTCACCGCGGACTGCACCGCGCACGCAACACGCACCTTACCGTGCACCGTACCACGCGCCGCACCGCAACACTCACCGCACTGCGCACCGCATCTCGCCCTCTAGCGCGCACCGCACCTCACCGCGCACCGTAACGCGCAACGCACAGCACCTCACACCGCACCGCCCGTCGCCCTGTACCGCGCAACGCACAGCACCTCACACCGCTCCGCGCACCGCATTATATTATACTATTTCTATTACTAATACTATTATTATATTATAATATTATATATATTTTATTTATTTCATTAATTTTATTATTATTTTATTATCGTGCACCGAACCACGCACCGGTCCTAGCACCGCACCTCGCACCATATCGCGCACCTCACTGCGGACCGCAACCCGCACCGTACCGCGCAATCCGCACCACGCAACCCGCCGCGCACCTCACACTTAGGAACTTTTTTGGACCAAAGAGAGATGGACAGGTGAATGGAGAAGATTACATAACAATGAACTACAAGGTCTTTATAGGAAGCCAGATATGAGTCTCGTAGACTGTGATGGGCAGGACATGTTGCGCGTATGGGGAATGAAAGACACGCATGGAAGCTTCTTGTAGGAAAGCCAGAGGGAAAACGCCCAGTTGATAGACCAAGAATGAGGTGGAAGAATAGCATTATTATTTGAGGGAAGTAGATTATACAGGGAATGATTGGAAAGCTTATGTCCGTGCAGCCATGAACCTATGGGTTTGATAGTGCCAGTGAGTAAGTAAGTATAGTTTAAATGAGAGATTTGGTAATGGAATTTAGTGCCTTGCAGTTAAAAATGGAGATAATTTTTAGACATCACTTTGGTACATCACAGTGCTAGTCTGGGAAAATTTCAAGGTATGTTCAGCTTGCAATGGTTCCTTTGTTAGCAGAATGGGCGACACATCCGCCATCCGTCTAAACAAGTGACAGTAAACCATGTTACTACTTGGAAGTGGGATGTGGCTAAGGGAGGAAGATGGATTACCAACCTTGCAGATACAAACAACAAAATGCACTGTAAATGAATATTCATTTATTACTTTATTTAAAAAAAACAGAACAAGATTATAAAAATAATATGGCAATCAAACAGAGATGTCCACTTTACTTCTTACAACATGCACAGGTGGCAGCACATGCTTGCCACAGTCACATTTGAGTCCTGATACAAAGTCAAAGCTACCAACACGACCTCTGCATTTTGGGCAGTTTAACCTTCCCTTCTGCCAGCAGCTCTGTAACACAATTACAATACACACTTGTAACATACACTACAGACCCAGAACAAGAATTATTTTATTTCACGCAACAGATATGAAGTACACCTATCAATTAACTACGAGGTATTGGAGAATTAAATTTATGTTTTTATTACCTCACCTCATATCCTTTTTCTTCTAGACTGCAGTTTCAGAGCTTATCTCCATCATCAGTAGCCTCTGGTCGACCAGTGTTATGTCGTTTCTTGGCAGTTTTCTTCTTACTTCTATCGGTGGACCGATGAACCTCTGGATCAGGTCAAAATTTGTGGGAGTTTCGAAATTCATGAGTTTATCTTTCTTGTTTTTTTGGATGTGGATTTTTTCCCAGACCGTGAGTTCTTTTTGTTTATCTGTGAGTTTGATTAGGCTAGCTTCTGTATCAATTAAATGTTTTTCAGACCAAGCATGGGCTGCTACAGCTGACTTGCCCGCTTCACCCTTTTTTACATTTCTAAGGTGTTCTTTCAATCTGGTTTTTAAATTTCTTTATGTTTTTTCTATACAGATTTTGTCGCAATCCTTACATTTGATCTGATATATTCCTGATTTCTATTCTTCTCCAATTTTTTCATTTTTGTTGGTTTTAATTATCTTGTTTAGGCTGTATTCATTGTTTACGGCCAATCAAATGTTAAACCCATTGAAAATTTTCTGGAACTTGTGGTGTTTTAGGGAAAAACTAATCAATGAAAGCACACTTAAAAAACAAACAGAAGAGAACATAAGATTAAAAAAATTCACTTACCATCCTTTAAAACACCACAAGTTACAGAAAATTTTCAATGAGTTTAACATTCGATTGGCCCAAAGAATGAATACAGCCTAAACAAGATAATTAAAACCAACAAAAATGAAAAAAATTGGGGAAGAATATAAATCAGGAATATATCAGATCAAATGTAAGGATTGCGACAAAATCTATATAGGAAAAACAAAAAGAAATATAAAAACCAGATTGAAAGAACACCTCAGAAATGTAAAAAAGAATGAAGTGGACAAGTCAGCTGTAGCAGCCCATGCTTGGTCTGAAAAACATTTAATTGATACAGAAGCTAGCCTAATCAAACACACAGATAAACATAAAGAACTCACAATCTGAGAAAAAAATTCAGATCCAAATAAAACAAGAAACATAAAACTCATGAATTTAGAATCTACTGCAAATTTTGACCTGATCCAGAGGTTCATCGGTCCACGGATAGAAGTAAGAAGAAAACTGCCAAGAAACTACATAACACCATTCGACCAGAGGCTACTGATGATGGAGATAAGCTCTGAAACTGCAGTCTAGAAGATAAAGGATATGAGGTGAGGTAATAAAAACATTAATTTAATTCTTAAATTAAACCTCATAGTGTTATTTCCCTGTCAAAGTTAAATAACTAAGAGGTATTATTTATTTAAGTAAAATTGTATCAGCTCACCTCATGTTATCTATCTGTAACGACACAGCCCGTTGTTGAGCCATGGCCTCTCCTTTGTAAGGAGTTACTAGACAATGTTAATTTTACTTACCTTATTTGCTCATAGATGTCATACAGTCAACACACTGATCCAAAGAGACATCTAACATGCAACTAAGGTATTAGTAGAGGTCAGTAAATTTTGCTTAGAGGCCTTTTTATTCAGGCTTAAGGATCTTTTACGAGCTTGAAAATTTTCAGACTTGGGACCCACGGTATAAAATCCCTCCCGGAGGACTTGCTCCTTGGATTTTTCTGTCCTAAAAAATCTATCGACCGTGGCCAGGTTTAACCCACAACTCTTGGAATTAGAGGCAAGAAGCATAAACATTAGCCAACCGCGGCCGACCATCTCATATTATACTTTTTCTTATTAGACCGGTTTCAGGACCTAACTAGGTTCCATCCTCAATACTGTTATGTCTTGAACAACTACCTCCTGCTCCCTCGGTTGGCAGACTGAAGAACTTCCAAATCAAATCACTTTCCCTACAAATTACAAAAAAATTGTTAATTTCTCCTTTTCATTTTCTAACGTAGATTCAAATTGGCTGCAGTGGACTAGTGGTTATGCTCCTTGCCTCTGGTCCGAGGATCAAACCCAGCTGGCGTTGATGGATTTTTTAGGATGGAAAAATCCAAAGAGCAAGTCCTTCAGGAGGGACTTTAAGCCGTGGGTCCCGAGTCTAAAGATTTTCAGGCTCGTAAAAGATCCTTAAGCCTGAATGAAAAGGCCTCTAAGCAAAACTTACCGAATCTTCCCGTCCTAGTACTACCTTGGTTTCCTAGATGTCAGTGTGAGGTGGAACGCTGACCACGGACCACTCAAAGGACATCTATACGAAAACAAGTGTAACTAATATTGTTTATTTTTTCACTCACCTCATACTTCATAAATCATAGCAGACCCAGGGTTTCTTCACGTAATTTGTGACATTGTCAATGCTGCATCACGTTCACAACTGACGTCCAAAGTATGAGGTGAATGAAAAAATAAACAATATTAAAGAACCTCATAGTGTTATTTCCTATCTACATAACTTAAGTGTAACTAAATTAGTATGGTTCAAATTCTTCCCAGTAGGGGGAGAGTGCCTAAATCACTGTTAAGGGAAACATGAGCTTACAAGATACAAGATTTTTCTCAAACCATGAATTCTTTAGTTTTCTAGTTTTTTTTTTTTAATTTACGCTTTCTTTTCCTTTGATTTGATGGATAGATTAGTTAAACAAATAGAGACACCTAAAGAGTTCACGGTTTGGGGGAAAAAAATCTATATTCAAGAAATGAAAAGGGAGAATTAATGAATTTCGTTCATCACTCTATCAACAGAGGGAGCAGTAGGCAGCTCTTCAGGATGACATAATAACGGTCGTAAAAATACTGAGGATGGAATCCAATTAGGTTCCAAAACCATAAGAATGAGGTGAGACTGTGATATGGTAAAATTTTTCTTAAACTATGAATGTATATCCATTATTTTGGATGCAATTTGTTACCAAAACTATAGTTGGGAAATCTCAAGGTGGCTGTATTAATCTGCTTCAGGGCACCAGATAGCTTGTGGGTCAAAGCCCTTTCATAAATATAAAGCTATGTGATATCCCAACTCCTCTCAAAAAATGTTAAACTGAAAATATATACAACTGTTATATTATATAAGCTACCACACTTATAATTTTAAGTACAGAAATGGATGTTTTAAGAAGATCAGCTGGAAAATCTAGAATACGAACTAAAGAAATAAGGGAAATTATGAGTGTGCAAGAGGAGTCGGACATCATAGAAAAGAAAAGATTGCAGTGGTATGGCCATGTCAAAAGAATGCCAGAGCAAAGATTACCAAAAATTGGTATGGAATGGATCCCAATGGAAAGGAGGAAGACCGAAGAAAACTTGGATAGAAGGGGTACAAGCAGCTATGAATATCAGAGGAATGGAGGAAGATCAATGGATGGGCAGAGAGGAATGGCGCTTGGTTTCCAGAAGACGGCGGGAGCTGCCATGATACCAGATGATGATGATGATGACCTATAATTCCCTAATAAAGCTGCAAAGCATAGCATGAAAATGCAGTGAAAGACCTGCCCTTGGGCAGAATTACTATGGATGGATGGATATTATATGGATGCAAAACATGGACTCTTACTTTAAGGGAGGAGAAAAGATTACGAGTATTTGAGAATAAAGTTCTTAGGAGCAAAGAGAGATGAACAGACAGGTGAATGGAGAAGACTACATAACAGTGTGATACATGGTCTTTATGGGAAACCAGATAAAATAGGAACAGTTAAGTCTCGTAGACTGTGAAGGACAGGACATGTGGTATGAATGGAGAATGAAAGAAGGGCATGGAAACTTCTTGTAGGAAAACCAGAAGGAAAACATCCAGTTGGTAGACCAAGAATGACCGGGGTAGAACAACAAACCATCATTTGAGAGATTATACAGTTGATGATTGGAAAACATTAAGTCAGGATAGGAATGTATGGAGAGCTTATGTCCAGGCTGCCATGAACTAATGGGTTCGATAGTGCCAGTAATATCATTTTATAAATTTTAATCTCTAGTTTCTTAGACAGGGGACATGAATATCCGTACTTTAAGTTGGTCATGTGAAAATTTTACCTCGTCTACAACAGTTTTAATCCAGTGTGGAAGGGCGTCGTCCTGCAGGTACACAACAGGACCTTCCTGCAATCCACATTCAACTTGGGTAATAACTGTGTCATTTATCAAAGTTTGACGGCACATCCTGCACCGAATGAGCATCTGTAAAAACAAACACATTCTCAATGATTCCCAAGTTCTACAGAATCATAGTATGTTTTGCCGACAGGTGGAAAAACCTACACGAGTTAACTATCTGGAGCAACCAGTATGACCAACGTTTGCAATAAATTCTCAGAGATGGGAGATTCTATGCCAGGAGACCATCTACATATGTACTTAAATTTAAAAAACCAAAAAACACACTTCAATTATTATGATGATATTAAAACTCAGCAATTAAGATGCTATGGACATGTCCAACGAATTGAAGAGGATCGACTACCAAAATCTGAGGGAAGAGTAGGCAGAGGAAGACCTAAAACCTCCTGGAGTCAGGGAATATGTTTATATATGAAGGAGAAACATCTACAACCAGGAGATTGGATGGACCGACAAAATTGGCTGTTAGGAATCGGACGATGCCAAAGACATTAATCAACCGATGATCTATCTATCTTGAAGAAGATTTTCGGGCTGTAGGCCGTGGTCTTGAGGTTTGTAGTTCCCCGACGTTTCGCCAGAGACTGCATCTGGCATCTCAAGGGTTGTCTTGAGACTGAATTCTGTCCACTGTCTGTCCTATTTATACGTTCACCGCGATGTGTTTGTAAGTTATATCTGCCTTCTGATTGGTCCGCATTAGGGACTTCCATTGCTGATTGATGTTCTAGTTGGCTTTACGAACACATCACGGTGAACGTACAAATAAGACAGACAGTGGACAGAATTGCCAGTCTGAAGACAACCCTTCAGGATGCCAGATGCAGCCTCTGGCGAAACGTCGGGGAACTACAAGCCTCTCGACCACGGCCTACAACCCAAAAATCTTCTTCAAGATCATCATAGCGACTCCAGCCGTGAATACTTAAATTATTGTTGCAGTATGTAAATAATTATATTATTTTTATTCTGATCATCTTACCTCAATATTAATGTTGATTTGTTCTTGAACATGTTTCAAAACAATTCTGTTTTATCGTCAGCTTTCCCAGACTGGTTTATGTTGCACAACCTGGATGTCGATGTCAGCTCCATCCTATGGTTGGCCAAAGAACCTCCAAACAAGGTCACGTTCCATCGGTATATCAAAATTCATAACTCTGTTTTTGTTCTTCTGAATATAAATTTTTCCCCAAATAGTCAGCTCTTTTGTATTTTCTAACTGTTTTAATAATTTAGTGTCTGAATTTATATTATGTTTTTCAGACCACAGGATGGAGCTTACATCGACATCCAGGTTGTGCAACATAAATAAAACCAGTCTGGGAAAGCTGACGATAAAACAGAATTGTTTTGAAACATGTTCAAGAACAAATCAACATTAATATTGAGGTAAGATGTCCAGACTAAAAATAATATAATTAAAATAACCTCAAAATATAACTTCCTAAAATTAAATATTATGTAAATAATTACCTGAAGAAAATATATATATGTTGATTCTTTCCCCAAAAAATGTGATAAATGCCTAAAAATTAACGACAGCTTAAAGTATTAACCCAGAATTGCTATAATTACAACAGAAATCACACATTCATTAGTCATTGTTTAAACAGAATAGGCAACTTATCATTATGGGGTGCCACATTATCCAATAAACTGTGTGCACTAACTTGCCAATTTTCTCATCTAAAGAAATAAAATGGGTATAGAATACCATATGGTACGACGACGTATTAATGAGTGAATAAATATATTCTATTCTATAGTAATTCTGCCCAAGGGCAGGTCTTTCACTGCAATCATAGCATTTTCATGCTATGCTTTGCAGTTTTACTACGGAATTATAGGTGTGGTAGCTTCCCATTGCTTTCCACAATAAATATATCCATTCATCCATAGTAATTCTGCCTGAGGGAAGGTCTGTCACTGCAATTATAGCATTTTCATGCTATGCTTTGCAGCTTTTCTAGGGAATTATAAGTGTGTAGCTTCCCATTGCTTTCCACACTGGTGAAGGATGATGATGGCCGGATGATTTTCGGGGACAGTTTGGCCCTAAGCTTCCTGACATGTCTTACAGGCGAGGAAAAAGCCCGAAAAAACCTCATCCAGGAGCCTGTCCCGACCCGGAATCCAACCCGGGCCCCCTGCGTGACAAGGCAGCACGCTACCTCGAGACCACAGTAGTGGACAATTAATATATAATGAATAATCTGATACATTGGTAATTGATTCCGAAAGTTATAATACAGATTTCACATATTTACACTTGCATCTACCGGCAATTTCATAAGCCCGGAAGACGAACCAAGTATGGATCAATTTCATAAGCGTTTGCGCATGTGCATTGCTATTCTGTAGAACGAAAAATTTATTGCGAAGAACAATGCACCATGTATTTTGAAGTTTAACTCGATATTTCTAACTTTCAGAGTACATTTAAATAGAAATTTAAAATCTTTTCAGTTAAATGTTAACATACATTACATCAAAATTCCAGTTTAGGTGTCGCCAATATCAGTTTCTTCCTTTACTCGCTGTGGTCGTCCTGGTCATAGGTTAGGTCAAACAAATGAAGAAAACTGAATTGTCACCATTATAATTTTATAAAAAGCAAGCACAAACCGATATCTGCTATCGCTATCGTTTTTTGATACTACAGATTTTTATGAGATTTTTGTAGTTATATAATAATGTTGGCCATGTTACAGGACAAGACAATAGTAAAAACTTTTCAATTCAATCTTCCTTCAATAGTGTGCCACAGTTTTTTACTCCTGTTAAGATTTGACGTTGCATGACGTACATTTTCGTATAATCATAGAGTCCTTATTCTATAGTTTAATGACATATTAATTTATTTATCATTTTATTTATTGACTCAAATGGTATTTAACACGCATGGAACTAATTTAAAAACATTATGTTGGTATCATTGTATATTCATAGAGAACATATTCATATTTATGTACGTAACCAACATAACATATAAGTAGTCGCTAGCAGAGCTATTGCATGGCTATTAGCTAACTAATAAGTAAACACGTTACCGTATAATGCTTGTTAAATAAGAAATGGTTGACTTAAAAATTGTGCGCCATTGAAATCGATCATTTTGTGAATTTACTCATGTTTTATGACAGGAACATAAAGAGGATTCAGCGTTTCTCTAAACTATGCGACGGTTTCTTAACATTGAAATAATTACATTATGTAATCCTAATTGTAGAACAAGGTGTTGTCATGAAAACATCATTAACCTGCTTGACATATTTACCTTATTTGAATGCTATAGAAATAGTAATCAATAATTTTAATTGGGAAATCCTTAGAACATAATAATTGAGGTAAGTACGGATACTTCCTCTGAACTTTAGAATAGGTCGCTCGTGCTTTTCCATCATGTAACATTCCTATGACACAGTTAAACTACACACTTTTTCCATTTTTAATAATATTTCGTAATATTTTAAACTTTTTGCAACGCAAATTCGGCTGAGGTTCCCTTATTAGTCAAACACAGTGGCACATTTCGACAATTTTAAATCAGAAAAAAGAAGTCTTCTTTCTATTAAATTTTTCACGCCCTCATAAAAGTTGTATGGGGAAATTGCTTGATCAGTAACTTTTCTATGTTATGATCAGTATCACAGAATTTGAAGTAATTTGACAGTTCAAGAATTTGTCTGTATGGAGGGCCACCTCAGCAATTAACACATGTGGATGTGAGGCCAGCACTCAGCTGGTAGACCAAGAACCTTCTACGCTTGAGAAGATGTGATTGACAGCTTATACATATTTGGCAGCTGAACAATAATGTTTTTGTTATTCGATTTTTAAGGTACATCATCCCTGTATGATATCTCGTAGTGAGACATACATCCAGACATACATCCAGACATTGAACGTAACAGATAGAAAAACAGTACTTTACTTGGAAAAACTACACTTAAACTAGCGTGAAATATTTTCAAAATCCTATAGAACAACAGTGCACATGCGCCAGAGTTTATAGAGCCAGCGATAACCCACCATCGAACCACTTATCGATTATCATTCTCGATTACTATCCATCGCTATGAAATTTAAATGACCAATATTTGCAATAAATCCCCAAATCTATGTTAAAAAATATATTAATAAAATTACAATTACCTAACATTATTAAAAGTGGGTGTGCACTTACTTACTTATCACTCCCTAACGCTGATCCAACCAGAACAGCGATAGAAAAATCATAGACATATACTCTGTGGAGAAAATAGCAGTTAGCATCACAATATTGTCTAACAGTGTCATAATATTGTGATTTGCATATTTAAATAAATACTTCAAAATTGTCTAATAATGTTATAAAAATTGTTTGGAAAAGTTTAAAATATTAAATAATGTTAGTAAATACAGAAGAAGAGCTATAGTTTACAACAATATAACTGAAAAATCAAGCGCTAGTAGAAATGCAGTTGAGCCCTTTACTTCTTTCACAATATATTTTCTAAGTCCTACAGAATAACAGTGTGCATGCACATGAGTTTATAGAGCTGTCACTAGGTGGAACCACATATCTTTGAATTCCTATAGAAAATTTATAGGTGGCAGCACGTGTGGTACGACCACCTTCAAAATAAATTCCCAAACGCTTATTAGAAATGGATGTACACTGACCTCTGCCTTCCTAGCCTAACAAAATGAATTACATGCATAGCCTATTATTGAATGAAATGTACACTAATCTGATGTACACTAACAAACAATAATACTACTTATTTACTTACTCACTGGCACTATCGAACCCGTAGGTTCATGATAGTGCAGACATAAGATCTCCATACATCCCTATCCTGAGCTAATGTTTTCCAAGTATTCCCTGTATAATCTACTTCCCTCAAATCATAGTTAATGTTATTCTAACACCTCATTCTTGGTCTACCAACTGGGTGTTTTCCTTGGTTTTCCTACAAGAAGCTTCCATGCACATCTTTCATTCCCTATACGTGCCACATGTACTGCCCATCGCATTCTATGAGACTTAACTGTTCTTATTATATCTGGTTTCCTATACAGATCATGTAGTTCATTGTTACTAAGTTTTCTGCATTCACCTGTCTGTTCATCTCTCTTTGGTCCAAAAATTTTCCTAAGAACTTTATTCTCAAATACACATAATCTCCTTTCCTCCCTTAAAGTAAGAGTCCACATGTTTCACACCCATATAATATAACTGGTAGAATAACAGTTTTATATATTTTCAGTTTAACGTTTTTTGAAAGGAGTTGGGACATCAAGAGTCTCTGCAATGCATAATAGCATCATGCATTTCCAGAATTGAGCCTATGTTTAATTTCTTTGTGCATCTCATTCCTGTTTATGATTATTGTTCCTAGCAAAAATAATACTAACAAAACTAGTGTAATTGACTTGTTAATGGTGGCAACATTGGAAGAGGAGGGAAAATAGCTAGCGAGAATCACAATCATCATCCGGTATCATGACAGCTGCTGCCATCTTCCAGAAACCAAACGCCATTCCTCTCTGTCCATTCATTGATCTTCCTCCAATCCTCTGATAATCATAGCCGCTTGCACACTTATCCAGGTTTTCTTCCTTTCTTCCTCCTTTCCACTGGGATCCATTGCATAATAATTGTAGGCAATCTTTGCTCTGCCATTCATTTCACCACTGTAATGTCTATGATGTCCGGCTCCTCTTCCTCATCATCAGCAGCATGATGGTCCTTTTAGCCTCCCTTATAACAACCATCCATTCTCTTCAGTCAATGGTCTTATTTCTCCAATTCGTTATGCCAATCTTCCATAAGTCGTCCATTCATCGTAACCTAGGCCTCCCAACTTTTCTCCTTCCATCCAGCTTAACGTTTGATATCATCCTGGGCAAACGTGTCTCGTTCATTCTGCAAATATGACCCAACCATTCGATACGTCTAACTTTAATATGTATAACTATAGCGTTATCTTTATATAGGTCATATATTTCCTGGTTAGTTCTTATTCTCCAGGTACCCTTATCCTTAATTGGACCATAAGATCTTTCTCCCCCAGGTGCTGGTTCCTCTTGTACACCCATAATTTTCCTTATTACTTCTTCTTCTTCCTTCCAGGTATTAGGCCAAGGCCTGTTACGATCCTATAGAAAATTTTCCCTCCAGCGTTTCATAGGACGGCCCAGTGATCTTCGTCCTCTTTGTATATAATTATAAACAGCTTTAGCGATCCGATTTGAACTCATTCTTTCAAGATGGTGTTTCCAATTTAATTGGTACTGTTTAATATATTCCAAAATTGGCGTAGTCTTCAATTCTTTTAAGATATTGGTGTTCCTTTTCCAATCCCATCTGGTGTAACCAGCTGTTCTGCGCATGAATCTCATTTCACAAGCCGTTATTCTGCTTTCATGTTGTTTTTTTAGTGTCCATGCTTCACTACCATAGGTCAACACTGGTCTAGCCAAAGTGTTATATAAACATAATCTGGTGTTTTTTTGTACAAGGGATGGTTTCATAACTTGATTAATAATTCCCAAACTTTTATTATAACTAGTAATTTTTTCAGGGATATCCTTTTCATCCCAGATAGAGAGATAATATCCAAGATATTTAAATTGATTAGATCTCTCTAAAATTTTATTCTGGAGACAGATTTTACTTTGTATGGGGTCCTTCCCAAGAAATGCCATAATTTTAGTTTTGTTAATTGATATTTCCATATTAAATTTGGCAGCTATTTTTTGTAAATTATAAATTAATTGTTGCAAATCATTTTCGGAAAGTGCCAGAAGCGCTAAATCGTCTGCAAAAAGAATAGCATCGAGTTTGAGGTTCCTATTGATGGGTATATATCCTCGTTGTGTTTTCCTCCATTCGTTTATTATTCTATTCATATATATAATGAAAAGCACCGGTGAAAGTCCACATCCCTGTCTTACTCCAGTGTTGATCTTTTCCTTATTATATTTTCTAAAAATGTTGTAATGTTACCATGTTTTTCATCATCATCATCATGAAGAAATTCGTTTTAGGCCATGTGGCCTATATGGTAAACCTAGCGAAGATGGTCTTGATCTTTCCACCGATGTTTTGGTCTTCCTTGGTCCCTATGTCCAGTTGGGGTATATTGGAATGCCAATTTTGGAAGTCTATTTCTTGCCATTCTCCTCAGATGATTTTACCATTCTTGTTGGTATCTTTGTATATCTTCATTTAAACTTGTTACTCCAAGTTTTCCTCTGATAATAGTGTTCCTTTGGTGATCCAGTCTATTAACTCCTAACAATGATCGTAAGAAGCGCATTTGGCTTACTTGAAGTTTATGAGAGTTTCTTTTATTTAAAATCCAAATTTCACTTCCGTATTTTAGAGCAGCTTTTGATGTGATGTTATGTAATCTTAGTTTTGTCTCTGTCCTCATCTGTTTACCAAAATGTCTTCGTATTACCCCATTCATTTTATTATATTTTTGTAATTTTGAATGTTTTTCATAAATAAATAAATACGTAAGAATTGTGAAATAATGTTACAAGTGTTATTGAAAAATGTTTAAAATATTACAAAATGTTAGTAAAGACAGAAGAAATACATGGAGTAATAGTATTACAAGAATTTAGTATGGAAAACGAAGGGAAAGGTAATGTACTGTTGTACCGAAGTTGCAGGTTGTCATTATGATGAAGTCTGTGAAAGAAAGGAAAGAGAACTCGCAGAGGTTTGGTCTGTGCTATGAAGACATCTGTAAGCTGCTGAACAGAGCTCCTCTGCCGTGTGTCAAGGCTCACCTCAAGAAGAACATTCTAGACTTTAACGGCGACAGAATCACATATGACGAGTGGGGACCAATTCTCAATGCACTCAGTCTCGACCGCAGCTTGCATTTCATCGGTGTTCGCAGTGCACTCTGCACCAAAAAAGGTCATTATCCACTGTCTTTCTTACAACCACCACATGTTATGATGTAACAAGGCTGTGTTCTGCAAGGCACTGAAATACAGTGGCAAATGTCTGATTTCAACATTAGGGAAGCAATGTGACTACTATGATAAATTATATTTGAAGAGAAAAATCTAGACACAAATTTTTCTTATATTATTTTTAGTCTGGACATCTTACCTCAATATTAATGTTGATTTGTTCTTGGACATGTTTCAAAACAATTCTGTTTTATCGTCAGCTTTCCCAGACTGGTTTTATTTATGTTGCATTATGTTGCACAACCTGGATGTCGATGTCAGCTCCATCCTGTGGTTGGCCAAAGAACCTCCAAACAAGGTCATGCTCCATCGGAATATCAAAATTCATAACTCTGTTTCTGTTCTTCTGAATATAAATTTTTTCCCAAATAGTCAGCTCTTTTGTATTTTCTAACTGTTTTAATAATTTTTTGGTCTGCAAAACATGATATAAATTCAGACACTAAATTATTAAAACAGTTAGAAAATACAAAAGAGCTGACTATTTGGGAAAAAATTTATATTCAGAAGAACAGAAACAGAGTTATGAATTTTGATATTCCGATGGAGCGTGACCTTGTTTGGAGGTTCTTTGGTCAACCACAGGATGAAGCTGACATCGACATCCAGGTTGTGCAACATAATGCAACATAAATAAAACCAGTCTGGGAAAGCTGACGATAAAACAGAATTGTTTTGAAACATGTCCAAGAACAAATCAACATTAATATTGAGGTAAGATGATCAGAATAAAAATAATATAATTAAAATAACCTCAAAATATAACTTCCTAAAATTAAATAAAAATTTTTCTGTTTATACGTTGTAATTCCCTCACGCCAAATGTTTGAAACCTTTGCTTCTATCTTTGCTAATGGCAGCTTCTTAGTTAAGAAGACATTTATTGGGAATTTAACATTACTTTATAAAGCCAGTAGGGCTTCTATTGATGTTTTTATTATTAATTTAACACTTCTCACTGAAGGATAAATTAGATTTGAAAAGAAAATTTTTGTTTAACAGAGATTTCATTATCTTTATAGATTTCTAATGATGTTTTTATTATTCATTTAACATTTCTCAATGAAAGATAAATTATATTTGAATAGAAAAATTTTCGCCTAGACCGGGACTCAAACCCGGGACCCTTGGCTTTCCAGACCAAGTGCTCTACCAACTGAGCTACCGAGGCGAGTTACAATCTAGACGCAAATTTTTCTCTTATATACGTTGTAATTCCCTATCGCCAAATGCTTTTGAAACCATTGCTTCTATCTTTGCAAATGGCGGCTTCTTAGTTAAGAAGACATTTATTGGAAATTTAACATTACTTTGTAAAGCCAGTAGGGCTTATATTGATGTTTTTATTATTCATTTGGTGATAGGGAATTACAACGAATATAAGAGAAAAATTTGCGTCTAGATCATAACTCGCCTCGGTAGCTCAGTTGGTAGAGCACTTGGCCCGGAAATCCAAGGGTCCCGGGTTCGAGTCTCGCTCTAGGCAAAAATTTTTCTCTTCAAATATAATTTATCTTTCAGTGAGAAATGTTAAATCAATAATAAAAACATCATTAGAAGCCTTACTAGCTTTATAAAGTAATGTTAAATTCCCAATAAATGTCTTCTTAACTAAGAAGCCGCCATTTGCAAAGATAGAAGCAATGGTTTCAAAAGCATTTGGCGATAGGGAATTACAACGTATATAAGAGAAAAATTTGCGTCTAGATCATAACTCGCCTCGGTAGCTCAGTTGGTAGAGCACTTGGCCCGGAAATCCAAGGGTCCCGGGTTCGAGTCTCGCTCTAGGCAAAAATTTTTCTCTTCAAATATAATTTATCTTTTAGTGAGAAATGTTAAATCAATAATAAAAACATCATTAGAAGCCTTACTAGCTTTATAAAGTAATGTTAAATTCCCAATAAATGTCTTCTTAACTAAGAAGCCGCCATTTGCAAAGATAGAAGCAATGGTTTCAAAAGCATTTGGCGATAGGGAATTACAACGTATATAAGAGAAAAATTTGCGTCTAGATCGTAACTCGCCTCGGTAGCTCAGTTGGTAGAGCACTTGGCCCAGAAAGCCAAGGGTCCCGGGTTCGAGTCCCGGTCTAGGCAAAAATTTTTCTCTTCAAATATATCTTTATAGATGTTGAAGATATTAGTAATATATTGTTATTATTATTACTCAGCCTACTGTTAAAAGAGTACCAGGAATTTTACTGGGAATAAAGGCCTTCTGTTGATTAAGATATGAGTTTACATTTATAAATGGTGTGGTTTGTGCAGTGCTGGAAGACGTAACAACAGAATCACAGGCGCGAGCTGTGGAGCGGTGCCCGGTGGTGCAGACCCGCTTTGTGCTGCTGCAGCTCATGAAGTCGCTACAAATGTGTTTGTCCAACTCACACGCACTCACATGCATGGAACTGGAGGGTCTGCCCCTCTCCTCTGACTATCTGCAACCCCTCATACAGGTATGTTCTTGTTTCTATTTTAATAATCAATTGAGTTGGTGTTTACTTGATGAAAATCCATATTTATTGATTAAATAAAAATAAAACGTAGTTTTATTTGATTTTCATATTTATTATATAATTCAGTGACAGCTGTTTCGGTACACTGTACCTTCTTCAGACATGTTAACAAATTATGAATTGTGTTCCAACTGATCTAAGCAACAATACAACAATATTTATTTAAATTTTTTAATTTAACAAAGGGGATTCATTTAAATCAAGTTGAGAATTTAACAGTTTTTTACTACTTTTAAATTTATTAATTTCTACAGCCTCCAAAAGATCTAACTTCTTACCCTTATCACAAATATGTAAAATTTCAAAATTTGGATCGAAACAATGATTAAATTGGAATTTAGCATATTTTGAATTTTCTAAATTTCTGTTACATAGATCAATTGGAACACAATTCATAATTTGTTAACATGTCTGAAGAAGGTACAGTGTACCGAAACAGCTGTCACTGAATTATATCTTAATAAATATGAAAATCAAATAAAACTACGTTTTATTTTTATGTAATCAGTTTCTATTTTAATTTATTTTCCCTCATAGTTTATTTGACAAAGAAATTAAACATAAGTTCAATTCTGGAAATGTGTGCTATTATACATTACAGCGACTCTTGTCGTCCCAACTTCTCTAAAAAAAGTTAAACTGAAAATATATAAAACTGTTATTCTACCAGTTATATTATATGGGTGTCCACCGCTGTGGTCTCGAGGTAGCGTGCTGCCTTGTCACGCAGCAGGCCCAGGTTCGATCCCTGGTTGGGACAGCTTTCTGGGTGAGGTTTTATCAGGGTTTTTCCTCACCTGTAAGACAAATGTCAGGAAAACTTTAAGGCCCAAACGGTCCCTGAACATCATATGGCCATCACAATCATCATTATTCATATTCATCTTAGATTAAGCTTAGGATTAGGGACTCTCCTGGCACACCATTATCATCATCATCACCCATCATATCATCGTGGCAACATAACCCTGCCTTCCAGGCGCCCCAACCTCAGAAGTGGGTTACAAGTACATCATGCCAGGAGAGAACACCAGGAATGTCGAAAGACAACCTGGGGCATTTGCAAAAAAAAAATATTATATGGATGTGAAACATGAATTCTTATTTTAAGGGAGGAGAAAATATTACGAGTATTTGAGAATAAAGTTCTTAGGATCAAAGAGAGATGAACAGACAGGTGAATGGAGAAGACTACATAACAATGAACTACATGGTCTTTATAGGAAACCAGATATAATAAGAACAGTTAAGTCTCGTAGACTGCGATGGGCAGGACATCTGGTAGGAATGAGAGAGGGCCATGAAAATTTCTTATAGGAAAACTAGAGGGGATAAGCGTATTTTGGAAAGACACAAAAAATATATTGGTAAAACTTTGGTGGAATCTGTTGCAATGTACGGAAGTGAGGTATGGACAATCAATAAGTACTACAAGAATAGACTAATAGCTCTAGAAATTGATTATTTACGCAGAAGTGCCAGAAAGTCAAAATTAGAACATGTCACAAATAAGGAAATTAGAAACATAATGGAAGCAGAAGAAAGCATAACTGAACGAATTGAGGAGAAGGAATTAAAATGGTTAGGACATGTTTTAAGAATGGAAGATGAGCGATGGCCGAAACATCTATATGAGTGGCAACTGAGTGGAAAGAAGAAAAGAGTCAGAGACCAAAGCAAGAGGGCTAAGCATTGAAGATGCCCAAGATTGTAGGCTTTGGAAGATAGTCAACTTTTATAAGATTAATGAAGAATTCATAGATAAGCTTGTAAAAAAACAAAAAAGGAAGAACAACATAACCAACATAACTAAACTAGAAAAAGAATCTGACAACAACAAGAAAACATGGATAACACTTACATACACAGGAAAAGAAACGACAAAATTAGCCAATATACTAAAAAGCCGATAAAAACGTAAAAATAGCATACAGAACTAATAACAAATTAAACAACATAATAAACAATAACATTGAAAAAAGTAACATTTTCAACAGCAAAGGAGTTTATACATTGACATGTAAGGACTGCAACAAATTTTATATAGGAGGACAAACAGGAGTTTTAACATCAGATTCAAAGAACATTTTCGAGACTTCATTCACGTAGAAGGGAAATCAAGCTATGCAAAACACGTTATCCATGAAGGATATCGCATGTTAAATATTGAAAACACCCTAACAGTAATGCACAGAGAAAATAATCCAGCGAAGATAAACGTACTCGAAGAGATGGAAATCATGAAAGCAGCTCACAACAACGACAATCTGATAAACGAGAACGAATCCAATACATGTAACCCCCTCTACCAGATCTTCAGTGAAACACCAGTTTTGAATCCTGCCGATGATGGGACAAGTCCCGAAAGCGCTACAGTTAAATAACTAATTTAGTTGAGGAGACGGACCTTTCAGGTGAATATTCCATAATTTTATATTAATTTTGGAAGATAGATAGAAAACCAGAGGGGAACCACACAGAGAGTAGACCAAAATGAGGTGGGAAAATAATATTAAATATAATTTAAGGGAGGTAAATTATACTGGGAATGATAGGAAAACATTACCTCAGGATAGGGATGTATGGAGAGCATATATTTGCACAGCTGTAAACCTCCAGTTGGTGCCAGTGAGAATTAGTTATACAATTTTATTTTTTGAAACAAAAAAATTAATGCCTGAACTGGGATTGAATCCTGGACCTCCTCCATGGACTGCACATCGATGTACAGAGTTGGAGGTCGATGGTTTGATTCCCGGTTCAGACGTTAATTTTTCTTTTCAACAAATAAAATAAATGTGTCCATAATTGGAACATGTAAAACTAACTAACTTACTCACTGGCATTATCGAACCCTTAGGTTAATGTCTTGGGGACAAAAGCTCTCTATACATCCCTATCCTGAGCTAATGTTTTCCAATCATTCCCTGTAAAATTTACTTCCCTCAAAACATAGTTAATGTTGTTCTCCCACCTCATTATTCGTCTACCAACTGGGCGTTTTCCCTCTGGTTTTCCTACAAGAAGCTTCCATTTACGTCTATTTCATTCCCCATACGTGAAACATGTCCTGCCCATCGCAGTCTACGCGACTTAACTGTTCTTATTATATCTGGCTTCCTATAAAGACCATGTAGTTCATTGTTAAGTAGTCTTCTCCATTCACCTGTCTGTTCATCTCTCATTGGTCCAAACATTTTACTAAGAACTTTATTCTCAAAAACTCGTAATCTTATTTCCTCCCTTAAAGTAAGAGTCCATGTTTCGCATCCATATAATATAACTGGTAGAATAAAAGTTTTATATATTTTCAGTTTAACATTTTTTTTTAAAGGAGTTGGGACGACAAGAGTCTCTGCGATGCATAATAACACGCATTTCCAGAATTGAGCCTATGTTTAATTTCTTTGTGCATCTCATTCCTATTTGTGATTATTGTTTCCTAGGTATTTGAATTCAGCCACTTCCTCAAAATTTCCCTCATTTGTCATCAGCTGTTCATTTCCATTATATAATGTATTTTTATGTGAACGTATATTTGGTTTTATTGATGTTTACTTCTAGTCCCAATTTCTTAGTGTTACAAAATTTTGTTATGTAGTTCATTATGTAAGGTGCCTTAATCATTTTTAGAATTCATATCTTCCCCTCAGTCATGTTTGAGGGTAAAATCATGTTTGACAAAGTAAATTCGTGTTACCTCCCCCATGACGTAAATAACAGTTTGTTAAATTTATATATTAAATTTGGGAATTTTTAACATTATGAGGTTCAAATTCATAAGAATTAAATTAATCGTGATTATTTCATACCTCATACTTCTATATTTCTTTAAATACAGCACTGCAGTATCGGCAATTTCTTATCACCATCATCAGCTGTTTTCACGATTGTCAATTTTTACTTTTGTTGATAATTATCCAAACTGCCATCTGATGTTCTTTTAAAGAATTATTTTCTAAACTGCCATCTGGTGTTCATTTTAATGAATCATTTTCTAAACTGCCATCTGTTGTATTTTTTAAGAACTTTGTAATCAAGCTAGGTTCATCTGGAATTTCGAAGTTCATAGTTCTAGTATGGTTTTTTTGAATATATATTTTTTCCCAAACTGTTAAATCTAAAGGTTTTGATAGATGTTTCAAAAGTTTTGCTTCTTTTTGAATCCTATGATGCTCAGTTTGTTATTTTCATTGGTTTTTGTTGTAATATGTATTTTGTTTTGTGCAGGGAGTGAGGGCATGTGTGTCGCTGCAGAACCTATCTCTGCATCGCTCTGCTGTGGGTGACGCGGGATGTGAGATGCTCTGTCAGGCCATCAAGTCTCTCACCAACATTGTGTCTATCGACCTGTCCAACTGTGGACTCACTGATGAGGGTGCTCTCTCTATTGCTAAAGTTATCCAGGTAACTAACTCAGTGGAACTCTATTAGCCCTCACGTCCCAATAAAACTGAAAATCTTAAAATATTAATTTATCATAAGTAATGCTACGAGTGATTTCCAAATTATCGATAAATTCACGACTCACGAAGTGAATTTATCTAGAGAATTTGGAAATCAAGAGTGGCATTTGTTAGGACTATTTAACGAATAAAATTAAGCTGTTTACTCACAAATCATTATTTAAATATAGTTATTTTAAAATATTTATGTATTTAATGTAAACGGCGATGTTTGGAAACAAATGAGAAATGATTTGTATGCTTCATTTACTTCTTTTGTTCGTCACGCAACCAGATCATATTATTTATTGCCAAAGGATCGCAATGTTGTAAGAATGCACCCTAGTGGCAAAATGTATAACCAACGTTATAGATATTAATTAATTTCTGATGTCCTATGATGTAAATATGTCAATTATATTTTTCTGCAACGTCATTTCCTGGAAAATAATTCGTTTAAGAAAGTGCAAACAGTGGTTTCTATTTTATCTAACTGTTTCAATAATGTGGTGTTTTGATTCTATGGTTTTTCTGACCATGCATTTGCAGCTATTGCAGATTTTTCTATTTCACCATTTTTAACATTTGTAAGGTGTTCTTTCAATCTAGTATCGAAGTTCCTTTTTGTTTTCCTATGTATATTTTTTCACAATCTTTACAATCAATTTGATAAATTCCTGATTTCTTGCCTTCATCAATATTTTTCATTTTTGTTGTTAATCCATTCAAGCTATAATAATTTTTCGGTGCTAATTTAATGTTAAATTTTCTGAAAATTTGTTGAAACTTATTAAATGCAAAGATCGGCCGCGGTGGACTAGTGGTTATGCTCCTTGCCTCTGGTTCCGAGGGTCGCGGGTTCAAACCCGGCCGGGGTCGATGGATTTTTTAGCACGGAAAAATCCAAGGAGCAAGTCCTCCGGGAGGGACTTTAAGCTGTGGGTCCCGAGTCTGAAGATTTTGAGGCTCGTAAAAAATCTTTAAGCCTGAATGGAAAGGCCTCTAAGCAAAATTTACCGAATTTTCCCGTCCTAGTACTACCTTGGTTTCCTAGATGTCAGTATGAGGCGTAACGCTGAGCACATACCACTCAAAATGACATCTATACGAAAACAAGTGTAACTAAATTAATATGGTTCAAATTCTTCCCTGTAGGGGGTGAGCGCCTAAATCTCTGTAAAGGGAAAATATGGGCTTACAATAAAATTAAATGCAAAGAATGGTATGTACATTTCTTGAATTTTTTACCAGTTTCTTTATCTGTCTGAAGAGTACTTTCATTTATCAATTTTTGTTTTTTTTAATCTCTTCATTTCTTATGAATCATCTGTTCTTCAAAAACGTCTTCCAATCTTTGTCCAATCCACTCCTTTTTCAATTATATGTTTTCTAACCTGCTCTTTTTACTTTGTTTTTGGTCTTTTTTTCCTTTCTGTTTTGTTTTCAAATTTCTTTGAAATTCTATCTATATGCTATATATTCTAGTAAAACATGAAGAATAACTTAGCTTAAAGATATAGTTTACAATGTTGGTAGCACCAGAAAATCCAGCGTTGCAGCGAGAGTTGGAAACACACATTACGCTACAGAGAGGCAGATCTGGACGCTTTGCCAGGGCTGCGGCGCATCACCCTGAACCACAACACACACATCCAGGACCTGGGGCTCCTCGACCTTGTGGACGTAGTTAAGGACGACCTGTTCCTCAAAGGTACACCCACGCATTAACAAAATATAACTTACTTTTTTTAGGAATTAGCACTATGGGCTATTCATAAATTAATGAGTCATTTTATAACATCTTACCCCGCGCCGTAGCCGAGCAGTTAAGGTAGGAAGCCTTGGTGCAGAGCTACGGGACTTGCGCTGGTTCGAGTCTCCATGGGGGAAGAAACTTTCTCATGGTATTTCAGCCAGTATGGGACCGGTGCCCACCCAGCATCGTGAGGCAATTGGGTAGCTACAATAAGTAGCGGCTCCAGGTTGAGGAACCAGCTATAACGGCTGGGGGACTCGACATGCTAACCACATGTCACCCCTACACTGGCTGTTGATCATCTACCTCTGTGATTGACACATGTGGATGTGAAGGGCCAGCAGCCGGCTGGTAAAAGGGCAACCGCTGAAAAGTGGAAAGACCCTCAATCGGACCTCATATTTTATGTTTCTTCAAACACGGGAACTAGTTCTCAAGAGAAGAATCTCTCTCATTTTCAACCGACATTATGACTACCGGATTTTCATTGGAATCTCCATCAATAATGTTGCCATCTGGTGTTGATTTGATGAACTTTGAGATGAGGTCACGTTCATCAGGAATCTCGAAATTCATGGATCTAAATTTGTTCTTCTGAATATATATCTTCTCCCAAATTGTCAATTCTAAAGGTTTTTCCAAATGTTTTAAAAGTAGGGCTTCTTTTTCAATTTTATGATTCTCCAATAAACTATGTGCTGCAATAGCTGATTTTTCAATTTCACCATTTTTAATATTTATGTAGTATTCCTTAGTGCGAGTGTCCAAATTTCTTTTTGTTTTTCCTATGTATACTTTATTGCAGTCCTTACAATTAATTTGATAAATTCCAGATTTTTTACTATCTGGGGTGTTCAATGCAGGGTTGCAATCTGATTCAAAGAAAGGAAAAAAAAATTAGAAAATTACGTATCATCCTGAAATACATAAATTAAAAAAAAATTTCAAGAAATTCAATATTACTTTGGCACCGATAAATAAATTTAGCCTTGGTAATCTATTAATAACTAATAAGAAATTGAACACCCCAGATAGCAAAAAATCTGGAATTTATCAAATTAATTGTAAAGACTGCAATAAAGTATACACAGGAAAAACAAAAAGAAATTTGGACACTCACACTAAGGAACACTTTAGAAATATTAAAAATGGTGAAATTGAAAAATCAGCTATTGCAGCACATAGTTTATTGGAGAATCATAAAATTGAAAAAGAAGCCCAACTTTTAAAACATTTGGAAAAACCTTTAGAATTGACAATTTGGGAGAAGATATATATTCAGAAGAACAAATTTAGATCCATGAATTTCGAGATTCCTGATGAACGTGACCTCATCTCAAAGTTCATCAAATCAACACCAGATGGCAACATTATTGATGGAGATTCCAATGAAAATCCGGTAGTCATAATGTCGGTTGAAAATGAGAGAGATCCTTCTCTTGAAAACTAGTTCCCATGTTTAAAATGAGAGAGATCCTTCTCTTGAAAACTAGTTCCCATGTTTGAAGAAACATAAAATATGAGGTAAGATGTTTAAAAATGACTCATTAATTTACGAATTAAGAACCTCAAATTGTTATTTCCCACATTTAACTATGAACGAGATAATGTTACTTACTTTTGTATTTTCAAACCAGTCAATTTGTTTAATAAAACACTCTGTAGAATGAATTACTATAAATTTTATGTTAAAAGAAAGTTGATGTTGTGAAATAAGGTGAAATACATTTTGGTTTGGCAGCTCTGGACATGCAGAATTGTGGTGTTGGTGATGTTGGCGCAACTGCTGTTCTTGACATGCTCAAGAGTAACGTGAGTTTAGCCATCGTGGATCTGCGAGCAAACCAAGATGTCAACTCACAACTTCTCAAGGAAATAATGCAGCAGCTGCACGTCAACAACCAGGGCTGTACAGAGAAGGTGAGCAGCACAAGCAGTAAATGTAACTCACTGGCACAATCAAATCCGTAGGTTCATGGCCGCGCGGACATAAGCTCTCCATACATAATTAGTGCAATGGAAGACCTTAATTCTAACCAACCAGAAGGCAGATACAATTTACGAAGTGACGGACCGCGCAGAGAACACGTTGCAGATAAATGTATAAATAGGGCAGGTAGTCGACAAAATTGCCAGTCTCAAGACAACCCTTGAGGATGCCGGACGCAGTCTCTGGCGAAACGTCGGGGAACTACAAGCCTCAAGACCACGGCCAACAGCCCGAAAATCTTCATCGAGATCATCATAGCAACTCCGGCCGTGAAAGTCTAAGTCAATATATTAGTCCCCCATTCTGTTCTCCAGGTGGGACTACTTCAGGGAATCCATGTCAAACACAGGGACATATTTCTGGGAACATGGAATGTTAGACCAGAGGGAAAACTCCCAGTTGGTAGACCAAGAATCAGTGAGAGAATAGCATTAACTATGATTTGAGGGAAGTAGATTATACAGGGAATGATTGGAAAACATTAGCTCGGGATAGGGATGTATGGAGAGTTGTTTTGAGATAAGATGCAACAGACTTACCATATTATATTTGAAGAGAAACATTTTTGCCTAGACCGAGACTCGAACCCGGGACCTTTGGCTTGCCGGGCCAAATGCTCTACCAACTGAGCTACTGAGGCGACTCACGATCTAGACGCAAATTTTTCTCTCATATACGTTGTAATTCCCTTTCTCCAAATGCTTTTGAAACCATTGCTTCTATCTTTGCAAATGGCGGCTTCTTAGTTAAGAAGACATTTATTGGGAATTTAACATTACTTTATAAAGCTAGTAAGGCTTCTAATGATGTTTTTATTATTGATTTAACATTTCTCACTGAAAGATAAATTATATTTGAAGAGAAAAATAGAAGACTTACCATATTTATTAACTTTGCATTCTGTGTTTTCTTGAGCAGCTACTGCAGTTTTTTCTTCCTCCCCCTTTTTTTACATTTTTAATATGTTATTTTTATCTAATCCTCAAGTTTCTTTTTTCTTTTCCAGTGTAACTTTTTTCATAATCCCCATATTTTATCTTATAAATTCCTGATTTTTTATTTTGTCTATGTTAATTTCTTAATTTTTGTTACTTTGCTAAGGCTAAAATAATTTTTCAATGCCAATTTGATGTTTAGTTTCTTGAAAATTGTTTAAAATTTATTGTGTGTTAAAAGATGATATATACATATCTTATATATGAGACTGATGGAAAAATTATAGAACAAGTGTCAGATTTCTCTTACTTAGGAAGTGTATTTGCAGAGTATAAGAGTGACATTGATTCAAAATTACAAAAATATAATAAAATTAATGGGGTAATACGAAGACATTTTGGTAAACAGATGAGGACAGAGACAAAACTAAGATTACATAACATCACATCAAAAGCTGCTCTAAAATACGGAAGTGAAATTTGGATTTTAAATGAAAGAAACTCTCATAAACTTCAAGTAAGCCAAATGCGCTTCTTACGATCATTGTTAGGAGTTAATAGACTGGATCACCAAAGGAACACTATTATCAGAGGAAAACTTGGAGTAACAAGTTTAAATGAAGATATACAAAGATACCAACAAGAATGGAAAAATCATCTGAGGAGAATGGCAAGAAATAGACTTCCAAAATTGGCATTCCAATATACCCCAACTGGACATAGGGACCAAGGAAGACCAAAACATCGGTGGAAAGACAAGACCATTTTCGCTAGGTTTACCGTACAGGCCACATGGCCTAAAACGAATTTGTTCATGATGATGATGATATTTTCTCCTTTTTTCAGTCTAAAACATACTTTCTTAGATTAATTTTTGTTTAAAATTCATCGGAGAACATTTTGTTTAAACAACTCACCTCATAGAATTCATGCTTCCATGATACTGCGATTTCAAACACTGTCATGTTCATCCTCAGCCATAGCTCCGATTAAGTTCATGGAAGCATGAATCCTATGAGGTGAGTTGTTTAAACAAAATGTTCTCCGATGAATTTTACTGATTATACCTCATAATGTTTACTTCCCAACATTAATTTAACATAATTTTTGTTTCTTGAATTAATTGTTAATAATAATAAACATTGACATGAATTACGTTAACAATGTGTTGCAGTATCATTGGATTGCTGTGGACAGCTTGCAGTTGTTTCACCAGCCTCGACGAGCCAAGCCACGGTCCCATTCTCAGTCTCCCAAGTCACCTCCTGTCAGGGCTACCAAATCTGACACTCCAATATCACCAACTGCTCCACATGTTAAAAGGTAATTCAAACCACTTTAAATTATCTTAGCTTTGTATGAACACAGACTGAATTTTTGTAGCTAATACCCAGTATGCATTGCAACCCCTAAATAAATTATAAAAACACGAGGTGAGTGATTTAGGGCCGCATGCAAGTACATTAGTCTCTGATGAGCTGAGTTTTCCATGAGAATGTGCAAAGTTTGAATTAGCGAGTCACTGACTGGTCATGCATGAAATTTGTTTTTTTTCGTAATATTGGCAAGAAATTACCCAGAATTCTCAGCGATAAAACCACTTCTGTTATTTTTGTCTGCTAGAGGAACACATTCACGCTTGCATCCCGCAAATAAAACTGTATATGACGACGTCTGCATCACGCGATATGCCGATTCTCCTGTTCTTCCAGTTGAATTCTTTGGTAGACTCTATCAAATTCCTCTTCTCCGCATATACCAAAAACATGATCAAAGTCTTCAAGTTCCGACATCTTGGATAAAGCAACAAGGTTTCAAAGTACATCGGTTCCCATCAGGTTGCTCGCGATTTGTTCTCTGCAAAGTCACCTCGCCAGGTAGCTTAGGAATTTCGACAATTATTATCGCATGAACAGATTTTTTAGTATGCAAAAAGTCTTTGGATGCAACTTTCTCAGCTGAGAACGACTTTTACGCAAATTAATATAAAAAAATGTTAAATTCAAATTATATACAGCAATAATAAGACCAATCATATGTTATGGAGCTGAAACCTGGGTACTAAAAGAAGCAGATAAACTAAGACTATAAACGTTTGAGAGAAAAATATTTAGAAGAGTGCTAGGTCCAGTAAAGGAAAATGGAACTTGGAGGTTAAGAAGGAATGACGAATTATACCTCAAGAATAATAAAGAAAATATAGTTAGTTTTATCAAATCCAAAAGATTTCAATGGTTTGGACATACACTAAGAATGCCAAAGGGAAGATTGCCGAATGATATTTTGAATTAGAAGCCACAAGGAACAAGACCAAGGGGAAGACCCAAGGATCGATGGGAAGATGACGTAATTAAAGATTTGAGAGAGATGGGGATTTTTGATTTGAAATCCACTGCACAAGATAGGAAGAAGTGGCGTAAACTGGTTGAGAAGGCCAAGACATTCCACTGGAAGTCGTAGAGCCTGACAAAGAAGAAGAAGAAGAACGACTTTTACGGTCTAATGTGTTCATAGATACGACCCTAAATTTGACCTAAATGAACACACCTCATAGTACGAATTCCTTAAATAAGTAATGTGTTTTTACTTTTAGTTGTATAACTAAAAAGAAAAATTATCTTCTTCTTCTTCCTTCCAAGTATTACGCCAAGGCCTGTTACGATCCTATAGAAAATTTTCCCTCCAGCGTTTCATAGAAAAATTATTTCAAATTTATATCATGATTTGTTTAATATATGTAGGAAATAACACTAAGAGGTTTCTTTTAATTATATTTGAGTTGGAAATTTTGACTCACCTCATATTAATTTCTTGATTTTACGCAGACCTGGTTTTGTCACTTTTGTACAACATTGTTGATGCTTCCATCCTGTAACTTGATAATCTCTCCTATCTAAATCCCAACCTTACCTGCTTGTGGTGCATCCTGGCTCTGGGGACCGAGTCACGGCGGTATAACCGTTCCATCAAGATACAGAGTAAATGCTGTATCATAATCACACCTGTCCACAGGCCTAAAGTGGCAACCCCACTTGAGGCCAGTAACCTGTTGTGAGGACTTACCTTATTAAAAAGTCTCAAAGAAGATGTAAAAGGACTGCTGTAAATGATGATGATCAGTCATGGAATATGTACCAAAATACAGAAACAACTGGAAATCTCACGTGAGAAGAATGAGCAGAACAAGAATACCACGTCAAATCTTAAGGGCCGCATGCAAATACATTAGTCTCTACTCAAATTACTTCCAATCACTGGTGAGCTGACTCACCGTGAGCAATTGCTGAGATCGAATTAATGGCCAACTTACCGGTCATGCATGAAAGTTCACGTTTTTGTAATATTGACAACGAATTACCCAGAATTCTCAGCGATAAAACCACTTCCGTTATTTTCGTCTGCTATAGAGGAATGCATTTATGCTTGCGTCCCGCAAATAATACCGTATACAACGACGTCTGCATCGTGCAATATTACGCCGATTCTCCTGTTCTTCCAGTTGAATTCTTTGGTAGACTCTAACAAATTCCTCTTCTCTGCGTATACCGAAAACATGATCGAAGTCTTCAAGGTCCGACATCTTGGATAAAGCTGCAAAGGTTTCAAACTACATCGGTTACCATCGGTTCCCTTCGGGATTTTCACGATAAGTTTCTATCTTGAGCTATGATCTTAAGGTACCTCGTCAGGTAGCTTACAATTATTATCGCATGAATAGATTTCTGAGTAAGCAAAATGTATTAGGATAATACTTTCTCAGCAGAGAACGCCTTTTACTGTCTAATGCGTTCAAACATTCGACCCTAAATTACCAGCCACCAGGCAAGAGATCTATGGGCAGATCCTTCAAACGTTGGATTGAGACCACTAGGTCTATCACATGAAAAGAAGAAGAAGAAGAAGAAGTTGATTTCTGCTCCCTTTGCTGGCTGACCAATGAACTTCCAAATCAATTTTTTTTCTTTTTCTCCAGGAATTTCAAAATTGATGGTTCTCCTTTTATTCTTGCAGATGTTATTTTCTCCCACATTGTGAGTTGCTTAGATTTTTCTAACTGTTTTAGTAATTTGGCCTTAGTTTCAATTCTGTGTTTTTCTGACCATGCATGTGCATCTATTGCAGATTTTTCTATTTCTCCATTTTTAACATTTGTAAGATGTTCTTTCAATCTTGCATTCAAGTTCCCTTTTTGTTTTTCTTATGTATAATTTTTCACAATCTTTACAATCAATTTGATAAATCCGTGATTTGTTGCCGTCTTCAATCTTTTAATTTTTGTTCGTTTTGATTTATTTATTCAAACTGTAATAATTTTTGAGTGCTAATTTAATGTTAAATTTGCTGAAAATGTTTTGAAATTTATTAAATATTATAGGATGGTGTGTACATTTCTTGAATTTTTTACCAGTTTCTTTATCTGTCTGAAGAGTACTTTCATTTATCAATTTTTGTTTCTTGAATTTGTTTATTTTCTTATGAGTCATATTTTCCTGAAAACCATTCTCTTTTGCTATTTTTATAATGTGTTTTATCTCTTTATTAAAATTTTCTCAGCTCATGGGAACGTTCACAAGTCTGTATGTTAAAGTACTGAAGACTCCTTTTTATGTGCAATGCCCTTATGGTTAAAACCTTTTGTTTTAATATAATTATCATTGTGTGTTTCTTTCCTGTAGATTCCAAATTCTATTTTCCCTTTTTCTTCATTCCTGATCAATTTAAGGCCTAAAAATGGTATTTCTTGGTTATTTTCCACTTCCATAGCAAATTTAATTTTTTTTATGATATTTAAAAGTTTAATGGCATCTTCTATTACCTTTTTTAGCATTGCAATTTTTTTCTGATGGGAGGGAGCTGGGCGAAAATTTTCCCTTCATATTTAATTATGAGGTATAATTATTAATGGTGATTGAGTGTTGTAGTAACGTGACATTGTAAAGTTGAGTTGGAGAAACTGTTTTTATATCTCACCTTGTAAAGTTCCATGTTTTCACGTTACCGGTTTCTATGGTTATTTCACTTTCATCTTCAAACTCCAAATGTTAGAAACATGGAACTGTATGAGGAGAGATACAGAAACATTTTAAAAGAGAAAATATGTCATAGTGTTGCTTAAATTTTGATTAAATTGTAAAGTTTGTTTAGGAGCAAGTCTAGTGGGGTGCCGTGGAGGACATCGGAGCGACTGGCGAGGAGGAAAGAGCATGCCAGTGTGTGTCCGGGCACACCTCGATCTGTTCAACTGCAGGAGACTGAACCCCCCTTCCAGGTCACAACAAACACACCAGACCCGAATGCACAGCTAGAGAGTGCCAGGTAACTAATTGAACTTTAAGATTTAGTTCCTTTATCTAATTGAACTGTTTTATTAAGTTCACAGATTAGTTCATCTATAACAATTAATTGAATTGTGAGTTCTTACCTCATACTTCTATGTTTTTTTAAACACAGCACTGCAGTATCAGCGACCATTGTCACCATCCTCAGCTGTTTTCACGACTGTCAATTTTTTCTTTTTGCCGGCAATTATGTATTAAATGTTTCAACTATATCATAATTATCGTCAGCATCTTGCCCAGACTGGTTAGATTTATGTTGTGCATCCTGGAGGTTCTTTGACCGACCACAGGACGGAGCTGACATTGACATCTGGGCAAGATGCTGACGATGATCATGATATACTCGAAACATGTTCAAGAACAAATCAACATTAATATTGAGGTAAGATGAACAGACTAAAAATATATTTGAAAAGAAAAATATACGCCTAGACTGGGGTTTGAACCCAGGACCTTTGACTTTCTATGTCAATGCTCTTCCATCTGAGCCACCTAGGCCTCCAATCTAAACGCGTATTTTTCTCTTACACATAGTTAATTCCCTAACCCCAAATGCTACGAGCCGTTGCTACGATTTTTGCAAATGGCGGCTTCTTTATTAAGAAGACTTTTTATTGGGAAATTAAACATTACTTATAAAGCCAGTAGTGCTTCTTTCAATGTTAATATTATTCGTTTTTAAACACCTTAATGATGGACAAATTATATTTGAAAAGAAAAATATACGCCTAGACTTGGGTTTGAACCCAGGACCTATGACTTTCTATGTCAATGCTCTTCCATCTGAGCCACCTAGGCCTCCAATCTAAACGCGTATTTTTCTCTTACACATAGTTCAAACCCCAGTCTAGGCATACATTTTTCTTTTCAAATATAATTTGTCCATCATTAAGGTGTTTAAAAACGAATAATATTAACAGACTAAAAATAATTTAACTATATAGTAGTGTTGGAACTGATATTGTCTCCTTTCTAGTTCCTTCGAGATTTTGTTTTATGGCACCACACATGTAATTAAATTTATTTATTTTATTTTCAATGTTTTCGTATTTTCTATCTGACACATTGTATCCCAGGTAATTAAAATTGCTCACTTGTTCTTTATTTTATTTTCTAATTGGATTTTTACCCTTAGTGGCTCGCACCCTCAAAAAGCTAAAACTTTTAGTATATTTTTAAAGTTGAATTTGTTGTCAGGCAGCAGATAATGTGGATCTCGCAGCAGCTGAGCCTGGAGATGGAGAAGAGGAAACAACTGGAGAAGGAAAACGAGGTGCTGAGGAGACAGATCCGGGAGTTCCCAGGGCCCGACATTAAGCTGGTGAGAAGTAGCACGATGGCTGCGATGGAACAGTCGCTCTCGGAGTTCCGCTTGCTCATTACAAACCTGCGAGACATGGGCATGAACCCAGATACTCTACTGCACAAGTCCTACAGCGAGCACACCACCCGCACCCTGCCACTAGATGTCCACAAGACTTCCAAGTCAGCCTGTACCGTCGGTAACTTTGTACCAGTACATGTGGAGACCAGAGTTGGAGACACTCTGCAACAGGTACAATACTTTCCTCTCCTTTATTCAGTTCATATAATGAATAAGAATTAAATTAATCGTGATTTCTTCTTACCTCATACTTCTATGTTTTCTTAAACACAGCACTGCAGTATCAAACGACCCATCGTCACCATCCTCAGCTGTTTTCACGATTGTCAATTTTTTCTTTTGCTGGTAATTATCCAAACTGCCATCTGGTGTTTTTTTTGAAGGAATCATTTTCTAAACTGCCATCTGTTGTATTTTTTAAGAACTTTGTAATCAAGCTCGGTTCGTCTGGAATCTCGAAGTTCATGGTTCTAGTATGGTTTTTTTGAATATATAGTTTTTCCCACTGTTAAATCCAAAGGTTTGGATAGATGTTTCAAAAGTTTTGCTTCTTTTTCAATTCTATGATGCTCTAATAAACTATGTGCTGCTATAGCTGATTTTTCAATTTCTGCATTCTTTATGTTTCTGAAGTATTCATTTTTACGAGTTTCCAAGTTCCTTTTTGTTTTTCCTATATATATCCTGTTGCAATCTTTGCTGTCAATTTGATAAATTCCAGATCTTTTGTTGTCTGGGGTGTAAACTTTATTAGTTAACAGAAGATTACCCAGGCTGAATTTGTTAATTGGAGCCAATGTTATATTAAATTTTCTGAAAATTTTTTTGAACTTTTTTGAACTTTGGTAAGTAAATTTCTTGAATTTGACATCTTTCTTGGAATCATGTTGTAGGGTGGTGTATTCCTGTAACCTTTTCTGTTGTTTAAACTTCTTTAATTTATTCTTTATTATGTCTTCATCAAAACCATTTATTTTAGCAACATGTACAATATGATTATATTCCTTGTCAAAATCTTCTTCATTAAGTGGAATATTTATCAATCTGTGTAATAGACTATTGAAAATTGCATGTTTATGTGACAAATGATTAAAACCTGAAGATATTATGAAGTTTTTCAGTACGTGTGTTTCTTCTATAAATATTAAATTCATACAATTAAGTTGCAAATTTTTACATTATGAGGTTTTTCTTAATCAAAAATCAAATGAATCGTGAATTCTTCTTACCTCATACATCTATGTTTTTTAACACAGAACTGCAGTATTGGGAAACATCATTCTCGTCCTCAGCTGTTTTCACGACTGTCGATTCTTCATTATGCTGGTCATTTTCTAAACTGCCATCTGGTGTTGATTTGAAGAACTTCATGATCAAATTTGGCTCGTCTGGAAACTCAAAGATCATGGTTCTAGTATGGTTTTTTGAATGTATATCTTTTCTCAAACTGTTAATTCCAAAGGTTTAGATAGATGTTTCAAAAGTTTAGCTTATTTTTCAATTCTATGATCTTCTAATATTCTCTGCTATTGCTGATTTTTCAATTTCACCATTTTTTGTTTCTAAAGTGTTCTTTTTTGCAAGTGTCCAAATTCCTTTATGCAATCTTTGCAACTAATTTGATAAATTCCAGATCTTTTTTTATCTGGGGTGTTAACATTAGCTCCAATTAACAAATTCAACCTTGGTAATCTTCTGTTAATTAATAAAAAACTGGACGAGATTTCTTTGCTTTTGTGCGACATTGTCAATGCATTCCAACAGTTGTTTTGTGGTTGTCAATTCTGTGAATTGATTTCTGGTCCCTCTGCTGGCTGACCGATGAACTTCCAAATAAAATTTTTTATTCCTTTTCTCCAGGAATTTCAAAATTCTTGCTTTTCTTTTCATTCTTGCAGATGTAAATTTTCTCCCAAATTGTGAGTTCCTTAGATTTGTCTAACTGTTTTAGTAATTTGGTCTTAGTTTCAATTCTGTGTTTTTCTGACCATGCAAGTGCAGCTATTGCAGATTTTTCTGTTTCTCCATTTTTAACATTTCTAAGGTGTTCTTTCAATCTTGTGTATAAGTTCCTTTTTGTTTTTCCTAGGTATATTTTTTCACAATCTTTACAATCAATTTGATTAATCCCTGATTTGTTGCTGTCTTCAGTCAGGAAATTTGTTCCAACCAAGGATCATACCTGGTCCAATTTATCCAGGGCAACCTATAACTTCTAAACTGTCTCTTGGTTTCTAATAAGTTTTGTTTATTAATTTGTGTTGCAGGAAGAAATCTGCTCCTCAGACAGCGAACAAATTCAGGTAAGCCGCTTTCTACCATTACGTGGTGTGATTGTTATATAGCAATCTTATCAAAATATATTAGGAAGTAACATCATGAGTTATATTTGAAAAGAAAAATATACGCCTAGACTGGGGTTTGAACCCAGTACCTTTGACTCTCTATGTCAATGCTCTTCCAAGTGAGTTACCTAGGCCTCCAATCTAAACGCGTATCTTCTACATAGTTAATTTCCTAACCCCAAATGCTTCGAGCCATTGCTACGATTTTTGCAAATGGCGGCTTCTTTGTTAAGAAGACTTTTTATTGGGAATTTAAACATTACTTATAAAGCCAGTAGTGCTTCTTTCAATGTTAATATTATTCGTTTTTAAACGTCTTAATGATGGACAAATTATATTTGAAAAGAAAAATATATGCCTAGACTGGGGTTTGAACCCAGGTAGCTCACTTGGATAGAGCATTGACATAGAAAGTCAAAGGTCCTGGGTTCAAACCCCAGTCTAGGCATATATTTTTCTTTTCTAATATAATAGTGAAGATTGTATTTGAAGAGAGAAATTATATGCTGAGACTGGGGTTTGAACCCAGGATCTTTGGCTTTCTAGGCCAAAGCTACCACTGAGCCACCTGACAAACTCAAATGTAAATGCAAATTTTTCTTTGTACACTGTTAATTCCTGAGCGCCGAATGCTATGAGCATTTGCTCGATGACACAAATGGTGGCTTCTTGTTTAACAAGATATTAACACTACTTTATAAAGTCAGTAGGCTTCTGAGTGACTTAAACGTTGAACGTATTTTCTCAAAAGTTACATAATGGTGCATAGCTGGTTGATGTATAATGCCGTCCAATTTGTACTTTAATTGAAGTGATGAATGTAATATTAAAACAAACAAAAAATAAGTTATATTTTTGAGAATTCAAAACATTCAACTATCCAATTCATTGATGGACAATATATGGTTGGTATCTAATGTTGAGCACTTGATAATGAAATCATTCGCTCTCTTGCACTCCAATATTTAGCAGAAAGGCTGGTCTCTTCTACAAAAGCTGGACAACGGAGGAGATGGTTTCTTTCCATATCTTCATTTAAATTGCAAAAAGGGCATTTAGGTGAATCTGTTATGCCAAGTCTGTGTAGGTGTTTATTCAAGCAGTCATGTCATGGACAATATATTGAAAATATAATTGACGGAAATATTCTAGAAACTAGACTATAGCTAGCATTGGAAAAAAGTAGTGCTTTAAATCATATTTGAAGAGAAAAATTATACGCTCAGACCGGGACTTGAACCCGGGACCCTTGGTTCTCTAGACCAACTGCTCTACCATTTTCACCATTATAATTTTTCTCTTCAAATATGATTTATCCATCATTGAGATGTATGAAATTAATAATAAAAACATTGAAAAAAGCCGTACTGGCATTTATAATGTAATGTATAATTCCCAAATAAAGGAGCCACCATTTGCAAAGATAGAAGCAAAGGCTTCATAGCATTTGGTGGGCGGGAATTGCAACGTATATAGAGAAAAATGTGTGTTTAGATTGGTACTTGCTCAGGTAGCTCAGATGGTAGAGCACTTGGTCTAGAGAACCAAGGGTCCTGGTTTGAGCATATAATTTTTCTCTTCAAATATGATTTATCCATCATTGAAATCAATAATAAAAACCTAGTGCTTTAAAGTTTGTGTTGTTCTGCAGGAAGAAGACACTAATGCACTTCTGTACCAGCGAATTCTGCGCAAGAACAGAGAACTGCACTATTCTACTGAAGATGATGCCTACTAAATTATCACCTTTTTTTTTTTTAATTTTAATCCATAAATATGTGCAGGCGAATGCTCCAACATTCAAAATTCTCAATTGTAGGGAATGAAAATCATGATTTAAAAAAAATCAAAATAAGTGATTACTATAATGTAAATAAATTTTATTATACAAAATGTTGTTCCCAAGTTTCTTTCTTTGGTTACAAACATTGTATGTTAGAAAACATACAAATATCATTTGACAACAGACAGGCCAAGTAAACCTTACATGAGAAAAGGGCTTAAAACCTTTAACATCATTAATAAGAAACAATTAGGGAGAGATTTTTAAAAATTGTTGGTTTTTAATTATCTTGTCTAGGCTGTATTCATTCTTTGGGCCAATCAAATGTTAAACTTATTGAAAATTTTCTGGAACTTGTGGTGTTTTAAAGGATAAGTGAATTTTTTTAATCTTATGTTCTCTTCTGTTTGTTTTTTAAGTGTGCTTTCATTGATTAGTTTTTGCCTTTTAAATTTATTTATTTTCTTGTGTACCAAAACCAACAAAAATGAAAAAGTCTACGTGAATACAAAAATGAAAAAATTGGAGAAGAATATAAATCAGGAATATATCAGATCAAATGTAAGGATTGCGACAAAATCTATATAGGAAAAACAAAAAGAAATTTAAAAACCATATTGAAAGAACACCTTAGAAACATAAAAAAGGGTGAATTGCACAAGTCAGCTGTAGCAGCCCATGCTTGGTCTGAAAAACATTTAATTGATACAGAAGCTAGCCTAATCAAACACACAGATAAACATAAAGAACTCACGGTCTGAGAAAAAATCCACATCCAGAAAAACAAGAAAGATAAAAATTTCGAAACTCCTGCAAATTTTGATTTGATCCAGAGGTTCATCGGTCCACCGATAGAAGTAAGAAGGAAACCGCCAAGAAATGACATAACACCGGTCGACCAGAGGCTACTGATGATGGAGATAAGCTCTGAAACTGCAGTCTAGAAGAAAAAGGATATGAGGTGAGGTAATAAAAACATTAATTTAATTCTTAAATTAAACCTCATAGTGTGTTTTCCCTGTCAAAGTTAAATAAATATTTGATGACACAGAGTCCACCCATGTTTCATTAGGTTTTCCTACTCGTCACTTCCCAAACGTCATCACTTTCTTAGGTATATATATTCTTTGAACGTGTCTGACCCAATGCATTTTTGTTAAATTTCACAAAAGTTGATATATCAGGTTCTTTAAAAAGAGGTAATAGATTTTGATGATTGTCTACTTCTGTGATTAACACATGTGGATGTGAGGCCAGCAAATAGCGGGTAAGACAAGAACCTTCTAGGCCTGTAGCACCATGGAGAGTTTTAGTAAATTTTAAGTTAGCTTCAAGATTTTTGATACGGAAAGTCTGTTCTGAAATTAAATGGCAAATCATGTCTCAAAGCCAAACAAGGCATCGAGAAAGCGTGCGAACGTGTGTGGTTGAGCGGGTGGCAACGGTTTAAGTGACCGCAGGTCCATGTTTTCCAGAGTTTTGTGTAATTCATCACATATTGTATATAGGATGTGGCCATCTTGATGCAGCCTCGACGCCAGCTCCATCTGGTGGTTGTCCATCAGATCTTCATTGATAACAACAATGAGTGGTTTGCCGGCCTCGAGTGCCTCCAAACAGCTGCCTGCACCGGCGTGACTCATCACGAGATCAGCAGCTTGCATATCTTGTGCGAGAGAGTCCTTGAACCGGAAGTAGTCCACTTGTATTCCCTCCACCTCTCCAGTAGGTGGCTCCACTGTTCCATTCCCTATCTGCAGTGTGAGGGTCCTGTAACCTTGTGAATACAGGATCTGAAAATCACACAAATAAAGGCTTCCATGACATAACTGAATATTACTGAAGATGAAACCACCAAGGTTTTGAAACTGGGTTAATCAGAAGACTGGATATGAGGTGAGGTATAAAGAATTTTGATTTATATCTTAAATTAAACCTCATAGTGATTTTTTTTTGTTTCCTAATGAGGGAAATTTTGAAGAGGTGACTGAATTCAAATACATAGGAACAATAATCACAAATAGGAATGAGATGCACAAAGAAATTAAACATAGGCTCAATTCTGGAAATGCGTGCTATTATGCTTTGCAGAGACTCTTGATGTCCCAACTCCTTTCAAAAACATTAAACTGAAAATATATAAAACTGATATTCTACCAGTTATATTATATGGGTGTGAAACATGGAAGGAAAACATGAGGATAGTAAAGCAAGCAAGAGGGTTAAGCATTGAAGATGCCCAAGATCGTAGGTTTTGCAGATTTGGCAAGGGAAAATGGCAGCAGCTGTAAAAACCCGAAGATAGATAGAACAGAAAAGGAAATATACCTATTGTGAACTAAGTTCCAGTTGTATTGTAAAAAAAGCAGATTAAGACTTCATTTTTATTAGTCAAATAATGATTTTACCTTTGAGTGTGTGAGTGGCCAGTATGGGACCCGTGCCAACCCACCATAAGTAGGGGGACTTGACATGATGACCATATCTCATTCCAATTGTCCACCCCTGTGAGACCTGCAGCCGGCTGGTAAGTCAAGAACCTTCTAGGCCTGTCGTGCCATAGTTTTTTTAAATAGAATTCTACTGCAATAATATACAATTGTCATCTGCTATACTTGTCTTCCTTTTGCATATTTCTTCTTGAGTTTTCTGACATCACTCATAACTCCCACAAATTAAAATAAAAGCATAATGAATGCAAGACAAATAGTCCCGCATTCGGTTCTCCGGGCGGGGACTACTTCAGGGAACCCATGCCAAAGGCTCAAACACAGGAACATGTTTCTAGGAACGTGGAACTAATGACAAATGAGGGAAATTTTAACGAAGTGGCTGAATTCAAATACCTAGTAACAATAATCACAAACAGGAATGAGATGCACAAGGAAATTAAACATAGGTTCAATTCTGGAAATGCGTGCTATTGTGCATTGCAGAGACTTTTGATGTCCCAACTCCTTTCAAAAAACATTAAACTGAAAATATATAAAACTATTATTCTACCAGTTATATTATATGGATGCGAAACATGGACTCTTACTTTAAGGGAGGAAAGGAGATTACGAGTTTTTGAGAATAAAGTTCTTAGGAAAATTTTTGGACCAAAGAGAGATGAACAGACAGGTGAATGGAGAAGACTGCATAACAATGAACTACATGGTCTTTATAGGAAGCCAGATATAATAAGAACAGTTAAGTCTCGTAGACTGCGATGGGCAGGACATGTTGCGTGTATGGGGCATGAAAGACATGCATGGAAGCTTCTTGTAGGAAAGCCAGAGGGAAAACACCCAGTTGGTAGACCAAGAATGAGATGGGAGAACAACATTAACTATGATTTGAGGGAAGTAGATTATACAGGGAATGATTGGAAAGCATTAGCTCAGGATAGGGATGTATGGAGAGCTTATGTCTGCATGGCCATGAACCTATGGGTTCAATAGTGCCAGTAAGTAAGTAAGTAATCAATGCAAGAAATTACAGATATAGCAGGCAAACTGTATAAAATTATCAGAAATGTGTTGGGACCTAACAAAACTCTAACCTTAAAATATGACTCAAGATGAAGAAAGTTGGTCTGTCACTTGAAGAGAGGAACAAAGTTTAGAATTATCCTTAATTTTAGAGGTAGTGTGTCTGCCTTTGGACGTAAGCTGAAATTTGAGCCAAGATCCTTTTTTTTTTTTTGAAAAACTTAATTTTTTTTTTTTAAACTTTGGAGTCCCGCGGTTAAGGTAGGAAGCCTTGGCGCAGAGGTACGGGACTTGCGCTGGTTCGAGTCTCCATGGGGGAAGAAATTTTCTCATGGTATTTCGGGCAGTATGGGACCGGTGCCCACCCAGCATCATGAGGCAATTGGGTAGCTACAATAAGTAGCGGCTCCAGGTTGAGGAACCAGCTATAACGGCTGGGGGACTCGACATGCTAACCACATGTCACCCCTACACTGGCTGTTGATCATCTACCTCTGTGATTGACACATGTGGATGTGAAGGGCCAGCAGCCGGCTGGTAAAAGGGCAACCGCTGAAAAGTGGAAAGACCCTCAATCGGAATAACTTTGGATATGTCTTAAAAGGGGGAGTGGGATAACACAAAGATCTTTAATAGAATTTTCAGATATACAAACACTATTGGCTAAATTCCCAGGTTTAGAAATAAATTTGATGGCCAAAATAAATAAGCTTAAACGGAAGTATTAGCACCATTTTCTGGTGAGGAATAAGTCAACCCTTGAACCTTAGATCAAAGTCCACAATTCTTAACAATACTAATAATTTCATTTCACATGTCTTCTTCCTTCCAAGTATTAGGCCAAGGCCTGTTACAATCCTATAGAAAATTTTCCCTCCAGCGTTTCATAGGACGGCCCAGTGATCTTCGTCCTCTTGGTATATAATTATAATAAACATGTCTTCATGTGACCTTAATTGGCTCATAGGTCACAAATCAAAACTGAGTCTAGAAAATAAACTTATATATATATCCATCCATAGTAATTCTGCCCAAGGGCAGGTCCTTCACTGCAATCATAGCATTTTCATGCTATGCTTGCAGCTTTACTAGGGAATTGTAGGTGTGGTAGCTTCCCATTGCTTTCCACACCGGTGAAGGATGGTGATAATAATGGCCATATGATTTCGGGGACCGTTTGGGCCTTGAAGTTTTCCTGACATTTGTCTTACAGGTGAGGAAAAACCCCGATAAAAACCTCACCCAGAAAAACTGCCCCGACTGGGGATCGAACCCGGGCCTGCTGCGTGACAAGGCAGCACGCTACCTTGAGACCACAGTATATATATATATTAAACTACTCAAACCTATTTGGACTTATGGTATCCAATTATGGGGAACTGCCAGCAATTCCAATATTGAAATTCTACAGAGATTTCAGTCTAAAACCATTCGCTTTATTGTTGCTGCTCCATGGTATGTAAATAACGCCACCATTCATCATGATTTAAAAATAGCTACTGTAAAAGAAGAAATAGAAAAAGTACAGCACTCGATATCTAAGGCAACTAGACGTTCATCCTGATCATCTTGCAATCAATCTTCTAGACAACCGTGAAGAAATAAGACTAAAAAGATATTAGAACTTCGTTACATTTTTACATAAAATGTTGTCTAATGGACAGTATTCTCCTTACAAGTTATGTCTTTTAACAAATTTACTTATTCTCTTTTTAAGTTAGATTGTAAATGAGCAATAAAGTTAAAAAAAAACATGTCTTCATATCCTTGTCGTGGAGGAGGAGCTCAGTACATAATGACCCAGACGATTAGATAGGGAAGCAAACTAGCTCTAATGCAGGAACCTCAACGGCTTCAGAATATTGTTCTTAATGATAAAGAAGTCAGAAGAAGAAACCTGCAAGACATAGGGGTAGATGGGACTCCAAAGCTTTGGTTAGCAACCTGTTTAGAAGGAAACTCCGAAATAAATCCCCGATCCACTAGGGAATGTAGTTGTGCATCTGGACCGGTAACCCGACCACATAAAAATTTCCAAACTCATCTCTCTCACAGTGTTCAGCTGGAGCAGCATTTAATTACGAATCAACAGGTTCATGGAATGTAGGAAGGCCAGTGAAAAGATGGACAGAACAACTGTGAGGCAGAACAGGCAATTTGCCTAGCCTGTGAAGTGAAGATGTCTTCATATTATGAATGGATTTCCCTAACTTCTAAACATATTGGTTGGGGTGAAATTATGTTGCTTTATTACTTAAGAATTGAGACAATCCAGTAATTATTCAACCTACAATAAAATAGGATTAATAAACCCATGATAAATACAGTAAGGTATAAACCATTTTTTTTACAATATATTTTATATTTTTATGACGTTAAACATTTTTTACTTAAACATTTTGGAATTAAAATCAAATAATTTCCTTTCATTAGTCTTAACATAAATATCAACATTTCCATAAAGCAATCCTTAACATGGCACCCATGTGTTAGGTTGGTTATGGCTCCAAATTTTCTTTGCATATAAAATATAAAAACACATACACATATATCTTTTCTAAAAGTAACATGTCTCATAAAAAGCCAATATTTTATAGGAACATGATAAAGGATTTCACATACAAAATGGACGATAAGCCTACGAAAATTGAAGTACAGTAATATGATCGCCATCAGATTGTGAGATGGTAATGTAATGGATACAGTTACAGTATTTGAAGTTACGGACCTATATCATCATCATTGTTTGCGGAAAACATATTAATAACTTACATTCAATATTTTTTGGCTGGACAGACTTGAAATAAATAGGTCAAATTTTGTGGTGCCAACTGTAGCAAATACATGTTTCGACGCCATTTTGGGATAAATCGCAAAGACTTGTGGTTTTCAAGGAATGGCGTAGATTTGTCGTAGGCCTAGGTGAGTACACATATTTTTAGAGGGGTAATTTGTATGAATACTATATTATAGATTGTAGAAATTATCCACATTGTGTTATAAATAGCAGGGAAGTTGAAATTAATAATATGGAGGTGAAAATAAACCAATATTTTGCTTGGAACCCGAGACCAGCCTTATCACCTGACAGTGACATCTTGGTTTTCCTAAGAAATTCTGTATTGCTTTGTTGCTCGAATGTTAATGAAATTTGCTTTATCCCGTAGAATTTAATTTTATAGAGAGTGATATTTTTATCATTCTTGTTTATTGAAAAAGCAAGGAGAAATATATTTATCATCATCATCATCATAGTACATTCACGAATTTAGGCCATTTGTTGACCTGTTTCGGCCTCAAGAGAAACACCATCCAGAAGTCTTTTGAGTGGACGTCCTGGTCTTCTTCTTCCTGCAGGTTGATATCTTAACATTAGTTTGGGTATTCTGAGATCTTCCATTCGATGAACATGTTGTATCCATCTTGACTTATAATCAGAAATTTTGTTTTCTAAAGATTCCATGTGTAATTCTTCTAAGATGTCTTCATTTTTTTTGTGATCTAATAGTGTGTATCCTGCAGTCCTCCGAAGATATCTCATTTCAGCAGATCTAAGTCTCTGTATATCCTTCTGTTTCAACGTCCATACTTCGCTACCATACAAAAGAGTTGGAAGAGCCAGTATTTTATACACTTTCAGTCTTGAATGCTTTTGGACTAACTGTGGCTTGAAGATAGAATTTATTAACCCTAAAATTCTTAAAAATTTAGATATTTTTTGCATTTACATCCTTTTCTTCTTCATATGAGATATTGCATCCTAGATATGTAAAATTATTCACCTGCTCCAAAATTTTATTGTCCAGTACAATTTTACTTCTGACAGGATCTACACCTTGAAATGCCATAATTTTTGTTTTTTCTGTAGATATCTTTAATCCATATTCTTCTGTAATTTTGTTAAGTTCATACAGACCTTTCTGTAGATTATCTTCGGAATTTGCTATTATTATTTGGTCATCTGCAAACAATAGGGTGTTTAATTTTCTATTTTCTGATATTCTTATTCCAAATTTATATGTTTTGTTCCAGCAACATATTACTTCATTGATATAAATTGCAAAGAGTGTTGGGGATAGGGGGCAGCCTTGTCTCACACCACGATTTATAATTCCTTCTTCAGAAAATCTGTTATTTAATTTAATCTTCATGGTGTTGTCTTTGTAAATATTTTGTAAATATATTTATAATTTTTATATATGGATCTATAGCTGAGAGGTGGGTGATTATTATTGATTATGAAGGTAGTACTTGCACTGTCCTTGATTGAGAAGCATTTTTGTAAATATAATTTGGACTACATATATTGTCTCCTTAATGATACTAGCCGATATTTTTACAGGGGTATAGAATTGAGAAAGTCTTGCTATGAATAGAACAGTAACTGAATGATATGATTGGCTTCTTTTGTGTTTGTAGTTGCAACTGTTTTGGGAAATAATATTTTTTTTCTGATAGAATCAGAATGATGTGATTGATATCTGTTGGATTTGTAGTCGAAACTGTTCAGGAAAGTAGTGATTGGCCTATGTTGTGTTTGTAGTTGAAACTGTTGAGAAAGTAGTGGCATCTGTTGTGTGTATAGTGATCCTTTTGATCTATGGATTGGCTTATGTCTGTAGTTGCAATTGTTGATGACAGTGATGATTGCCTTGTTGTGAAATATAGTTTCAACTGTTGAGGAAAATAGTTTGTAAAATCTTTCTGAATTGGCTTCCATTTTGGGTGTAACTGTTTTGGAGAGTAGCTTGAAATATCTTTCTAACAGAAGAATGGGTTATTGGGACCTAAATAAGATGATTTGCCCATCACAATTCTACACGTACATTCTTATGCCACTGATGCACTAAACACTTGTAAACACTTTTGTACTGTTTTAAACATTTTGCAACGATCTTCAAGCTTTCTTTACAATATTTTATATTTATAATAATAAGTAGAATTGCGCACAAATGTGCATTAAAATACTCTCTTGCTGTAAGCGTTTAAGCTTTTTGTCCTTTTCGTACACAGTTCTAAATGGTATTGGCTGCATTTACATCCACACAGAGAACACACACAATATTCGTCCGCTTGGTGAAATCCTGGTTTTTTGCATATCTCGTGATGAAAGCCATGTATAGAGAATCGAGTAAGTACATGCCGCTGTGGTTGGTCAGGGTTCGCCCACGTTCGATTTATCATTGCTTCTGTGGCGTAGAAGTCCGAATCAATCTCGCTTCTTTTCCTCACTCTTTCCGCTAGAAGCTCGTCATAATGAATTGTTGCCGGTAGCTGTAGCGATATCCTTAGCTCTTCTATTAGAAATGGTTCCCGTGCCAGTTCATATACAAGTCGAGATGGAGTATTTTTTGATACACCGAGAACTCTTTTTAGGAAAGTGGCTTTTACTTTTTCAAGTTGCTTTAGATCTTTTTTCTTTAGGTATTTCCATATTATTTGCAGGCCATATATTTATATATTTACGTAAAACGTGATCGTGGATACATTACTTGCTTGCTACTTTCCCATGTTGTTCCAACGTTGCCACCATTTGAAAATAATTTCAAACCATATTTAGTGTTAGTGTACGTAAAATTAGTTTATAGTTCATTAAATAGTACGCATGTAAATTGTTTTGTTACGTTAGGATATGGGAAGTTGGTTTACGTCCATTTTTTTAAGCATTTGGGAATAAATAATATGCATGTAAATTGTTTTCTTTAGTTAGGAAATGGCAAGTTAGTTAACATCCATTTTTTTTTTTTTTGCATTTGGAAATTTATTCCCAAAATTGGTAATGCCAACTGCAGAGCCATCTACCAGAGGCTATATTAACCATTACAGCAACTCCCGTAACTCACGCATGCACACTGCAATTCTGTGGAACTTAGAAGAATTCGTCTGATACATATAACCGACTTTTTCCTTAAAAATACATTACTTTAGATAATGCAATATCGATATAATATTTGGCTGAACTGCACTTTTACTGACTTTGATATTTCAGTTATATTGTTGTAAACTATAGCTCTTCTTCTGTATTTACTAACTTCTTTTAATATTTTAAACTTTTTCAAACAATTTTTATAACATTATTAGACAATTATCAAGTATTTATTTAAATATGCAAATCACAATATTATGACACTGTTAGACAATATAATGAAGCTAAATGCTATTTTCTCCACATAGTACATTACTTAGTCTGGTTGGATCGGCATTAGGGAGTGATAAACTGTACGCCCATTTTTAATAAACGTTTGGTAATTTTGATATTATTAATACATATTTTTCTAACATAGATTTGGGGGTTTATTACAAAGATTGGCCATTTAAATTTCACAATGATGTGCTGCCATCTAGCATAAGCTGTATGAACTTTAGTATGATATCGATGATATGTGACAAGGATGATAATGGATATGTGGTTCGATGGCTCTATAAACTCTGGCGCATGCGCACTGTTGTTCTATAGGACTTTGAAAATATATCAAGTAAGTTAAGTGCAGTCTTCGTAAAGTGCAGTCTTCGTAGATACATTTGGGTGGGTTAGATTGGCTGACATTAGTTAACTTACAAAAGGTAGCTGATTTTTGATAAATTCCAGATTTTTGTTGTCTGGGGTGTTAGCAGGACATAACTAATAATAAAGTTAACACTCCAGACAACAAAAAATCTAAATGAATTGAAAGTCAGTTTAATGAAATAAATAGAACTCTCGGTTTGGTAAAAAATCCACATTTAAAGGAAAAAGGAAGAAAAACTTATGAACTTAGAAATTCTCGCGGATTCTGACTGGATCCAGAGGTTTATCGTTCCACCAACAGTAAAGTAGTAGTTCTTCTTATCGACATAACATCAGTCGACAAGATATTACTATTTAACTCATGCCCCAAATGGGAGTCAATGACCAATCACATTTCAATGATTTTTTATTTACAACCAATCACAGTCATGTTTTGCCTAGAATTTACCAACTAAAGTTTATCATAAGTAACGCCACGAGTGATTTCCAAATTATCGATAAATTCATGACTCACGAAGTGAGCATTGAATTTATCTAGAGAATTTGGAAATCAAGAGTGGCATTTGTTAGGACTATTTAACAAATAAAATTAAGTTGTTTACTCAGAAATAATTATTTAACTATAGTTATTTTAAAATATTTATATATTTAATGTAAACAGCGATGTTTGGAAACAAATGAGAAATGATTGCTACGCTTCATTTGCTTCTTTTGTTCATCACTGCAACCAGATCATATTATTTATTGCCAAAGGAACACAATATTGTAAGAATGCTCTCTAGTGGAGAAAAAATGAAACATCAAACTGTATATTAATTCATTTCTGATGTCGTATGATGTAAATATGACAATTACATATATCTGGAATGTTATTATCTGAGAGAAAATACATTTAAGAAAGTGCAAACAGTGGTTTCTGTTTTGGTGGTATAATCAATTGCTACAAATGTTTTTATATTAACTCCCGCATGCGCTATGTGTTGACATTCATGCACTATATATACAATCTGGTAGCCGTATTTCTTAGAGAGTCAGTCACTGCAAAATAATGCTTATGACCTATTCAGAATGTTAAAAAGGAGGTGCTTTCTTTATTGTGACTATTTAACTCATGCCCCCAAATGGGAGTCAATGGCCAATCACATTTCAATGATTTCTGTTTTACAACCAATTAGAGTCGTGTTTCACGAAATATTTATCAGTGTTATAATTACCATATTAAAGAAAGCTCCTCCTTTTTAATATTCTGAACAGGTCTGACCATTATTTTGCAGTGACTGAGCCTGTGAGGAATACGGCTACCAGATTGTATATATAGTGCATGAATGTCAACACATGCCGCATGCGGGAGTTAATATAAAAACATTTGTAGCAATTGATTATACCACCAAAAAAAGAAACCACTGTTTGCACTTTCTTAAATGTATTTTTTCCCAGGTAATAATCCAGAAAAATATAATTGTCATATTTACATCATACGACATCAGAAATGAATTAATATACAGTTTGATGTGTTTCATTTTTTCTCCACTAGAGAGCATTCTTACAATATTGCATTCCTTTGGCAATAAATAGTATGATCTGGTTGCAGTGATAAACAAAAGAAGCAGATGAAGCGTACATATCGTTTCTCATTTGTTTTCAAACATCGCCGTTTACATTAAATATATAAATATTTTAAAATAACTATATTTAAACAATGATTTGTGAGTAAACAGCTTAATTTTATTCGTTAAATAGTCCTAACAAATGCCACTCTTGATTTCCAAATTCTCTAGATAAATTCACTCCTCACTTGGTGAGTCGTGAATTTATCGATAATTTGGAAATCACTCGTGGCATTACTTATGAAGATGAAGCTGCCAAGGCTTTGAAACTGCAGTATACTTAGAAGACTGGATATGAGGTGAGGTATGTAGTATATTAATGGATAGCATACTTGTACGGAGAATGAGAGGTCGAGGGTTTAAGTCCCAGTTCAAGCATTACTTTTTCTTTTCAAAATAATATCCAGTAATGGAAAATGTTAAATTTAAAATATTGTATAATAATAAAGTATTGTATAAACTAAAGTTTTGTGAATTATGCAATCTTTGAAATTACTGTTTTCTCTTTTGTTGTACGTGTGCTGTTAGGATCAAATTTTCTCATGGAATGGCACTGGTGCTCACCCAGACCATGAATTTCAGTAGCTACAATATGTAGTAAAGAGGGACCACATAGCTGGATGATCCACCGCTGTGGATGTGAGGCCAGCAGCTGACTGGTAAGTCGAGCTCTTCCAGGTGAATACTTAACAAACAGGTTTGTTTGTGTTTTTCAGAACTGATGCCAAACCTACATCCGGAGAGCATTCCTGAAGACGTTAGCATTTCACTGGAGAGGTAAGTCACACAAAAGTTCGGATGATAGGCCTGTTGATTTCTTGCAAACTGACATGAAATGCATTCGTATATCACATGACTGTCTTCTTTAGCGTCACGACCAGGTCCTGCTTCAACAATTGAATAGTTGCCTCAAAAACAGGTCTAAGCCGTAAACTGATACTCAAGACTTTACTAACTTCTTCTGCCATTTTGTTCACTTGAAAACCAAGTTTTAAAAATAAATAATGAGGTCTGGAAGAGAGGAGGGGTAGTTTTACATCCACTATTTCATTTCATTAAATTAATTAAAGTGTCCAGAACATCCTGCTAAAATTTCAGACCCATTTTGTAAAAATGATAAGAGAAGAACATACAAAATGCACTTTATATAGAATTTCATGCATGTTAAGGATAGTAATTTTCAAATAGACTATAAAATGGTTGAATCAAGGCGACGATAAACTTGGAAGAGTTAGCACTTGTCACGTCCAGATACACTACTGTGCCCGCTGCCGCTTCAAAATACAGAAGAAACAGTAGCAAAAGTGTATTGAATTTTTATTGTGAATTATTGTTAACATGTCTTCGTATTTTCAACAAAACAAACTCTCACAATCAGTTATGAGAATACTATGTAACGAATTATAAGTTTTGCCGGGTGGGAAATGACAAGGTTTTTATCTACCCATTTTAAGAGTACCTAATTGCAAGAAATATTAATAAAACACTATATTAAACGTATTTACCTAAGAGATGTAATCATCACTTCATTTTACTCATAAATATGAAAATGTGGGGCTATTTCCTGTCATGACCACAAGGTTACAACAGTTCTTATTTCTAACCAGCGATAATCAAACTTTTAACCACCTATAAAGCACAAATGAGCACAATGTGTACATTTAATCAAGGGATTCATATCTGTGTACCATATCTGTGGTTTCAACAAATTAGGTCCGGATTTATCTTTTACTTATTTAACTGCGTAAAATAATAAGAAGGACGTTCCCTGGAATTCACCTAGGTTAGAGTAATTGATTTAGGTTTGGTTAGCTTTTAGGTTCCTTGCATTTGAAATGTGATTTGATACGTAAAATAAATTATCTCTTCATATCAGTTATTCTATGAAAAATGTAACATGTCTGACGGTTACAACATAAAATCGTATTTCCACTAGTTCATTTCATGATTCGTTTACATATTTTGACGATGGTTATGTTTGACAGATAAACGGTATCTTTAACACTTTATAATACTTTACATTACATCAAAAATGGCATAAGTAGCATACGTAAAAAGCTTGTCTTGTACAACCCCACCATAAGTTTTTCTTGTAACTTTTAATTTGTTTGTTTGGCCCGGCAGTTTGTTAAATTACAAATTGGAATGGCCGGGTGGGAGAACAGTGCCTTTTTATTTACGCACTTCAACAGTACACAATTGGCATACATATTAATCAAATACTATATTTAACGTATTTCAATCTGGGAAAGTTATTATCATTTCTTTATTTTCTCGTAAATATGAAAATAAAGTGGGACTATTTCCTGTCATGACCACGAAGTTCTTACTTCTAACCAGCGATAAACCACCGATTATCACAACGATGAGCACCGATGACCATAGATACACCACCGATGACCACAGATATACCACCGATACAGCATATCAGTGGCTTCAACAAATTATGTCCGAATTTGTGTTTTGCATATTTAACCGCTTAAAATAATAAAAAGGACGTTCCCTGGAATTCACCTACGTTAGAGTAATTGATTTAGTTTCCATTGAATGATTTAGGTTTGGTTAGCTTTTAGTTTCCTTGCAGCTTTTAGTTTCCTTGCATTTTAAATCTGATTTAATACGTAAAATAAATGACCTCTTCATATCTGTTATTCTATGGAACATTCAACATGTCTGACGGTTACAACGTAAAATCATATTTCCACTACTTCATTTCATGATAGGTTTCAATATTTTGACGGTGGTTAAATCCCAGCGGTAAATGGTATCATCAACACTTCGTAATACTTTAAATTACATCAAAAATGGCATAAGTCGCGTAAGTAAAAAGCTGGTCTTGTACAACCCCACCATTGGAATTTAAAATCTAATGATACAAATTGTAAAACATAATCCAGTCAACTGTTGTGATTGTATTTTTAACATATGTAATCTCTCAATATTTCTAAACATGCACCATTGTTGTTTTTTTGTTTTTCTTTACTATTGTTTTATTCCTATTGTTATTCTTCTAGTTCAAGAGATTCAAAAAGAATAATCTTTCTAATTTTCATCATGCTTCAATGAAAATTATCAAATAGATTTATATGTTCTATTATTTGTGTATAATTACAGAAAATCAATAATTATATCTTGTTAAAGTTCTTCTACAGATGGTGCATTTAAAGTAAATTTAAATTACTCCAAAAAAATTGTGAAACTCAAGTCAATTTAAATTGTGCAAATTAATAACCAAGACCTGGGTATGTTAACTATAACAATACAATATTTGACTTGGAATTAAGAAACTTTTAATACGATATTGAAGTTTTCTGTATAATAATTTAACAAAAGTATTATAATGTGTAATTAAGAAAGTAAAGCACGTAGGTAGCCTCGTTGTGAATATTGAACCAAGTTTTACGCGAGGTTACTGAAACCTATGTTTTATCGGTAATTTCATTCTGTAACATAGAAAAGCTTTCTTTTTCCCCTTCAAATATAACAGACTATAGAAAGTCAATCAGGACGATTTGGAATGAGAGAAAATTGTAAACTTGACAGACGAGGAAGGCAATACCCATAAACTACAATAATACCATTGTAGCTAAAGCTGCTATAATGGGGATTTAAATAGCACAGCCATTTAAATATGATGTCATTATATTTGAAGAGAAACATTTTTTGCCTAGATCGAGACTTGAACCCGGACCCTTGGCTTTCTGGGCCAAGTACTCTACCAACTGAGCTACTGAGGCTAGTTGCGATCTAGAAGCAAATTTTTCTCTTATATACGTTGTAATTCCCTCATGCTAAATGCTTGAAACCTTTGCTTCTATCTTTGCAAATGACGTCTTCTTAGTTAAGAAGAAATTTATTGGGAATTTAACACTACTTTATAAAGTCAGTAGGGCTTCTATTGACGTTTTTATTATTAATTTAACACTTCTCACTGAAGGATAAATTATATTTGAAGAGAACAATTTTCGCCTAGATCGAGACTCAAACCCGGGACCCTTTGCTTTCCAGGCCAAGTGCTCTACCAGTTGAGCTACCGAGGCGAGTCGCAATCTAGATGCAAATCTTTCTCTTACATAGTAGTGTTAAATTCCCAATAAATGTCTTCTTAACTAAGAAGCCGCCATTTGCAAAGATAGAAGCAAAGGTTTCAAGCATTTGGCACAAGGGAATTATAACGTATATAAGAGAAAAATTTGCATCTAGATCGCAACTCACCTCGGTAGCTCAGTTGGTAGAGCACTTAGCCCAGAAAGCCAAGAGTCCCAGGTTCGAGTCTCGATCTAGGCAAAAATTTTTCTCTTCAAATATAATTTATCCTTCAGTGAGAAGTGTTAAATTAATAATAAAAACATCAATGACGTCATTAACCTATGCTCTAAGTGTCATAGGTTTATCAAACTTTTTCAATATGTAAAGTAAGGTACATAGTTTTTTTCTGCAAAAACAGAAATTGTGATCTTTAACAAAAAATTGTCAATTTTCACTCATTGTCTCCTTAAAGTGTAGGGAACAGCTATTGTATGAAGCAATTAAGGATTAATATATTAATTACAATTATTTGTTTTTGTATTTATTAAAAATAGAATATTTAAAGAATTAAATTAATGTTTTTATTACCTCACCTCATATCCTTTTTCTTCTAGACTGCAGTTTCGGAGCTTATCTCCATCATCAGTAGCCTCTGGTTGAGCGATGTTGTGTCGTTTCTTGGCAGTTTTCTTTTTACTTCTATCGGTGGACAGATGAACCTCTGGATCAGTTAAAAATTTGTGGGTGTTTCGAAATTCATGAGTATCTTTCTTATTTTTTTTATGTGGATTTTTTCCCAGACTGTGAGTTCTTTTTGTTTATCCAAAAAAACAAGAAAGATAAACTCATGAATTTCAAAACCCCGCAAATTTTGACCTGATCCAGAGGTTCATCGGCCCTCCGATAGAAGTAAGAAGAAAACCGCCAAGAAACGACATAACACCGGTCGACCAGAGACTACTGATGATGGAGATAAGCTCCGAAACTGCAGTCTAGAAGAAAAAGGATATGAGGTGAGGTAATAAAAACATTAATTTAGTTCTTAAATTAAACCTCATAGTGTTCTTTCCCCGTGAACGTTAAATAGAAATAATATATAGGCCTATTGTAGTTATTTTGTGTTATTTCAGCGGTATGGCAGAACGTGTGACTCCCACTTCTAAACACCGGCCGTGGGAATCAGCTCAGACGAAGTCATACTCAGGTCAAGGTGTAGTGGGAAGCCCCACATCTCTAGCTGAGATCTTCGACACTGCATTCTCCTCTACTGTGGACCGTCCTCCTCACAACACCGAGTACAGAAATGGTAAGTACTTTTATACTCCCTGTACACCTGAGCTTCAGGAGACATTAAAATCCCAAGAATTGCTTTATTGGAGAGAGAGTATGTTATCATAGATTTACGGCGCTAAATACTTGTTTAAAATTTAAAATAAATTCTGTTCACCTCACCTCATGTCCCATCTTCTAATTAGACCTGTTTGAAAACTTAGCTGTGTGAAATTACTGATGTCCAGTCACCCAGGGGCACTGCTTCTTACTCCATCTGTTGGTGGACCAGTGGATCTCCAAATCAACTTCCTGGCAATTTCAAAATTCGTTAATATTTCTTTCTTGTGGATTGTTTCCCAAACTGTTAGCTATTTTGCAGGGTGTTTCCAGGATTCCTAATGCAAAAAATTCGGTCTAAATCGCAAATTGTCTGATTGCGTATTCCAAGGCTATATTGTAGGCGTTTTTAGCAAAAAAGTTCAAAATATTCAAAGTTTTGAAAACTGCAGTACTGTATGTGTATGGGATTTGTAATGCAAAAAAATCAGAGATTTTCTATTTGCTTTATTAAATTGGCCCTTCTTTTAATTTGACATTTTTCTGATCAAAAACTAAGAAAGAAAAATAATGAATTTTGAAATTCTTGGGGAAGTTGATTTGATTTAGAGGTTCATAGGTTCACCGATAGAGTAAAAAGCAGAACATCGGTCATAGAATTTAAAAAAAACTCCATGGCACAACAGGCTTAGAAGGTCCTTGGTCTATCAACTGGCTGTTGGCCTCACATCCACATGTGTCGTCCAGCCAGCATTGGGGGTGACATGTGGTCAGCATATCGGGTCCCCAGCTTATATAGCTGGTTTTCTCAACCTGGAGCCACTACTTATTGTAGCTATCCAAATTTCTCAAGATGCTGGTCCTATACTGGCCGAAATTCCATAAGAAAATTTCTTCCCCCATGGAAACTTAAACCAGTGCAAGTCCCACTGCTCTGCGCCAAGGCTGTTCGACTTCAACATGGGACAGGTCGTGAAATTACTGGAGATGAAACCGTTGAGGTTGGAAAACCGGTCGAATTAGAAGATATAAGGTGATCTTCGACTTAAAGATTAGGCATCTGGTCATGGGGCGTGCAATGGAACATTTCAAAGTTAAAATTGGGAAAAAATTGGCGGTTGAAAATGAATGACAAGATCATTTGAAAACTATAGTTACCGTGTTTGAAAAACATGAAATATGAGGTAAGATGTTAAAATGACTCATTAATTTATTAATGGAACATTTGCCTCTTGGAATATATTGTGAAGCCTGTTTTGATAGAGGAGATGTCTGTATTTGATTTATATGTTAAACCTATTTAAATTTATATTTGAAGAGAAAATTTTTTGCCCAGACCGAGACTGTAACCCGAGACCTTTGGCTTTCTAGGCCAATGCTCTACCATCTGAGCTATCGGATTGAGTTCCAATCTAGACGCAAACTTTTCTCCTGTATAAATTGTAATTCCCAGCACCAAATGCTATGAAGCCTTTGCTTCTATCTTTGCAAATGGCGGCTTCTTAGTTAAGAAGACATTTATCAGCAATTGAAACACTAGTTTATAAAGCCAGTAGGGCTACAATTTATGTTTTTATTATTAATTTAACACTTCTCACTGAAGGCTAAATTATATTTAAGAGTAAAATTTTCACCCAGATCGAGATACGAACTCGGGACCTTTGACTTTTTAGGCCAGTGCTCTACCATCTGAGCTATTTTAATTTGTCTGTCAATTTATTTGTTAATTTATATATTTGTAATTGTTATCTAATGTCGGTATTGCGTATATGATCTCTGAAAGTGTCCTCCTTAAGAAATGCATTTATGCAGTTTTTATCTTCCTTTTTCCAAATTTATTTAATATCTAGTTTTGACTTGTGTATGTTAGGAGCAGAACTGTCATAAAATCTCATCATTGTCTCTTTCCTAGTTCCCAAATTGGAGTCGGTGACCAATCACGTTTCAATGAATTTTCTTTTACAACCAATGAGTCATATTTCACCTCACTCTTTATCGATTTCTCTTTATCAGCTCCTCTTTTTCATAACCTGAACAGGTTAAAGTATTGACGATTTTATTATTAATTTAACACTTCTCATTGAAGGATAAATTATATTTTGAAGAGAAAAATTTTTGCCTAGGCCGAGACTCGAACCTGGGACCCTTGGCTTTCCGGGCCAAGTGCTCTACCAACTGAGCTAACGAGGCGAGTTACGATCTAGACACAAATTTTTCCCTTATGTACGTTGTAATATTCCTCCCTTCAAAATATAATTTATCCTTCAATGAGAAGTGTTAAATTAATAATAAAATCATCAATAGAAGCCCTACTGGCTATAAAGTAGTGTTAAATTCCCAATAAATGTCTTCTTAACCCAGAAGCCGCCATTTGCAAAGGTAGAAGCTATGGTTTCAAGCATTTGGCGCGAGGGAATTACAACGTATATAAGAGAAAAATTTGCATCTAGATCGCAACTCGCCTCGGTAGCTCAGTTGGTAGAGCAGTTGGCCCAGAAAGCCAAGGGTCCTGGGTTCAAGTCTCGGTCTAGGCAAAAAATTTTTCTCTTCAAAATATAGGTTAAAGTATTGTTTTTCTCCAACAAATACATTGAATATAACAAATAATGAACCGATTCCTTGATTTTACTGAGTTTTTATTAAAAAAATGAATAACCTATAATGTTGATTATAATATACAGTTTGATGTGTTTCATTATTTCTCCACTAGGGTACATTCTTACAATATTGCGATCCTATTTGGCAATAAATAATATGATCAAGTTGCAGTGAATATACATAACCTCACATTACTGATTTGCTTTCAGACATTGCCGTTTACATTAAACATATAAAAATTTTAATATACCGTTAACTATATTTAAATAATGATTTTTTAGTAAACAGCTTAATTTTATTTGTTAGATAGTCGTAACAAATGGCACTCTTGATTTCCAAATCCTCTAGATAAATTGGAAATCACATTGATCATTTATTATCTAGATCTTTCTCTTTTTCATATGATAAACATCCTAAATAATTGAAAGATCTTACTTGATCTTTTTCTTGGTTTGTAGAACTATTTTTGATCGGATAGGATATTTTCCTTCAAATGCTGTTACTTTTGATTTGTTTGTTGATGGTGTGAGGTGATAAAGGTTATATTTTTAACTTTTACTATGTAAAACTCTTTTAACAACTTTAACGTAAATAGTTTTAATTCCATCTTGTTTCATAATCTACTTTATCTGTAAGTCGTCTAACATTGGCACTGTTTGCCTTATTTTCATTAGGAAGTCTTGCAGATGATTTTGTGTGATGACGAGGAGCAGGTCCTACTTGGAGGACCAAGGTTTGAATCAGGTTTCCTTCCCATAGACTAAAGATCCCTACCTTTCCTCTATTACTGTTATTCATGACTTTGTGTATTGTAGGGGAGATGGAATTTGAGCCATTGTTTGCGGAGAGTGACGCAGATGATGTTGATGTGGTGTCGTTGGAACAGTATCCTCGACAGCCTGTAGATAGAACTGTAAACGACCCACTGTACGCACAATACCGTCATAGATCAGATTCCTTTTACCGTCGCAATGGTGCCTGGGCGACATCGCAGGAACCAGTGCGACAACACTATTACCGGATTTATCCTGCGTCCGAGGAGAATCATTCGAGAATGGAATGTGACGGTAAGTTTGTCTAAATGTGCCACTACTTGTCTAAGGGTTGTATTGTTGGTTGGTTGGTATCTAATGTCGAGCACTTGATAATGAAATCATTCGCTCTCTTGCACTTCAATATTTAGCAGGAAGGCTGGTCTCTTCTACAAAAGCTGAACAATGGAGATGATTTCATTCCATATCTTCATTTAAGTTTCAAAAACAACATTTAGGCGAATTTGCTATGCCAACTTTTATAGGAATAAATCACTATGGGCTGTAATTTAAGAACTAACTAACTCACTGGCACTATTGGTACCCATAGGTTCATGGCCACACGGACATAAGCTCTCCATATATCCCTATCCTGAGCCAATGTTTTCCTATCATCCCCTGTATAATCTACTTCCCTCAAATCATACTTAATGTTATTCTCCCATCTCATTCATGGTCTACCAACTGGGCATTTTCCCTCTGGTTTTCCTACAAGAAGCTTCCATGCAAGTCTTTCATTCTCCATTCGTGCCACACGTCCTGCCCATCGCAGTCTACGAGACTTAACTGTTCTCATTATATCTGGCTTCCTATAAAGACCATGTAATTCACTGTTATGCAGTCTTCTCCATTCACCTGTCTTCATCTCTCTTTGGTACAAAAAATTTCTTAAGAACTTTAATTCAAATACCTAATTACAAACAGGAATGAGATGCACAAAGAAATTCTGGAAATGCGTGTTATTACATATTGCAGAGACTCTTGATGTCCCAACTCCTTTCAAAAAAATGTTCAACTGAAAATATATAAAACTATTATTCTACCAGTTATATTATATGGATGTGAAACATGGACTCTTACTTTAAGGGAGGAAAGGAGATTGCAAGTATTTGAGAATACATTTTTTAGGAACATTTTTGGCCCAAAGAGATGAACAGTCAGGTGAATGGAGAAGACTACATAACAGTGAACTACATGGTCTTTATAGGAAGCCAGATATAATAAGAACAGTTAAGTCTCGTAGACTGCAATGGGCAAGACATGCGGCACGAATGGGGAACGAAAGACTTGCAGGGAAGCTTCTTGTATGAAAACCAGAGGGAAAACACCCAATTGGTAAACCAAGAATGAGGTGGGAGAATAACATTAAGTATGATTTGAGGGAAGTAGATTATACAGGAAATTATTGGAAATCATTAGCTCAGGATAGGGATGTATGGAGAGCTTATGTCTGTGTGGCCATGAACCTATGGGTTTGATAGTTTCAATGAGTAAGTAACTAAGGAATAAGTATATTTGATTAGAAAAATATTCGCCTAGACTGGATTTTGAACCCAGGACCTTTGGCTCTCTATGCCAGTGCTCTTCCAAGTGAGCTACCTAGGCCTGCAATCTGAACGTGTATTTTTCTCTTATATATACTGTCTAATTCTACCCAGGAAGTTACTAGAGACTTTATGGGCTACACCAGTGTTCCCCTATGTACAGAGGGTGGATGTTGCCGAACTCATAACGGTATTTGTTTGTTTAGGGAGGGGACAGTAATATAATGTACGGTTAAAAACTATAATATAGTTACCTTGTAGGTTTGTCTCCTCAACTTAAGTTGTTTTAAAACTCTGTAGGCCTTTCGGGACTAGTCCCATCATCAGCAGAATGCATTAGGTCCGTTCTTGCTGACCCTTGTTGAAGCACTGACTTGGTTGTGAGAATTTTGTACAGAGGATTGTGTGGATTAGGTGTGTATTCATTGAGAATCAGGTTGTTATTGATTTCTCTTAGGATTGCGATTTCCTCCAGTATATTTACCAAGGGTCCCGGGTTCGAGTCCCGGTCTAGGCAAAAAAAATTTCTCTTCAAAATATAAAAAAAAATATATTTATTCTCGTTGGAATGTTTTCTCTATGTACTATTGTGAGGGTGTTATCGATGTTATGCATATGGTGTCCAGCTTGAATTACATGTTTTGTGTAACTTGATTTTCCTCCATTGTAAATGAAATCTCTGAAATGTTCCTTGAATCTAATGTTGAAGCTTCTGTTACTTGTACAGACTGCAATAAATTCTACATTGGGAAAACTAACAGAAGTTTGTTTTATGACCTTCCAACAAACTATGTGCTGCAATAGCTGATTTTTCAATTTCACCATTTTTAATATTTCTAAAGTGTTCCTTCGTGCGAGTGTCCAAATTTCTTTTTGTTTTCCTATGTATACTTTATTGCAATCTCCACAATCAATTTGATAAATTCCAGATTTTTTACTATCTGGGGTGTTCATTTTCTTATTGGTTATAAAATTGAAAAAGAAGCTAAACTTCTAAAACATTTGGAAAAACCTTTGGATTTGACAGTTTGGGAGAAAATATTTATTCAGAAGAACAAATTTAAATCTAGGAATTTCGACATTCCCGATGAACGTGACCTCATCTCGAAGTTCATCAAATCAATACCAGATGGCAACGATATCTCGAAGTTCATCAAATCAACACCAGATGGCAACGTTATAGAGGGAGATTCCAACGAATATCCGGTAGTCATAATGGCGGTTGAAAATGAATGACAAGATCATTTGAAAACTATAGTTACCGTGTTTAATAAAACATGAAATATGAGGTAAGATGTAAAAATGACTCATAAATTTATTAATTAAGAACCTCATAATGTGTTTCCCATTTTTAACTTTGAATAAAATTTGTCATTTGGTAAGAAATGAAACATTTAATATTTAAAATTGAAAATAAAAAAATGTTTGTATACATAGGATGTTAAGCTGATATCTGAATGTTGTATTTCAGTTGCCGGTGCTGATCCATATGATGCAGCGAGACGTAAGCGAGTATTGCGGGAAGGTGATAGAGCTACCGCTACAAAATTGAAGGCAAAGAAGGGTGACCACTCTCGTGCCAGCGAAGGAGCATCGTGTAGTTTCACAGAGCCTTCTGAGTCTGAGCGTCCCCGAACTTGCTATCCTCCTGAATCAGAGCGTCCCAGAACCTGCTACCCTCCTGCAGGAGCTCGTAAGAAAGTTGCTCCACTGCCGATAAAGAAGAGACAATTTGATATGTATGCTGCAGCTGGTGAAACTGACCCAGAACATCATGCTGTGAAACAAGAAGTGACTGTACCTCCTCCGCCACCACCGCCTCCTCCACCTCAGCAAATTGCAGTGCAGCCGCAGGTGTTCCCTGGTCAGTTTCTCATTCTGTTACAATACTAGAATTTTCATTCAACTGCATGTTGTTAATTAATGATAGAGTTATATTGTATCCTCCTTTCAGAAGGTCAATTCCAACCATCTCTATCTTCCCGTGCTTTCCTTCTTCCCATCATATCCTCTTTCTTGTAGACTTTTCTTCATCTGGTTTATCTATCTTTCTCGTGGTCATTTTCCTTGTATCTTGAGATATAACATTCTTTGTGGAATCTTTCCTTTTCCATCCTTTTTAGATGTCCAAACTATTTTAGTCTTTTTTTTTTCTTTGTCATTAATTTTTCAGCATGTAATGTCTCCCTGATTTTGTCATTCCTTATTCTGTCTCTTCTTGTTTTATGTACCATTCCATGTAAGAATTTAATTTCTGTAGCTTGAAATCTGCTCAAGTCCTTCTTTGTTTATGTAAGATACAAGATAAATGTAATCCCACTACAGGCCCTTGGGGTTGTAGGAGATTAAGGGTTGAATGTTTGAATGCATTAGACAGTAAAAGGCATTCTCTGCTGAGAAAGTTTTATCTAAATACATTTTGCTTACTCAGAAATCTATTCATGCGATAATAATTGTAAGCTACCTGACGAGGTACCTTAAGATCATAGCTCAAGATAGAAACTTATCGTGAAAATCCCGAAGGGAACCGATGGTAACCGATGTAGTTTGAAACCTTTGCAGCTTTATCCAAGATGTCGGACCTTGAAGACTTCGATCATGTTTTCGGTATATGCAGAGAAGAGGAATTTGATAGAGTCTACCAAAGAATTCAACTGGAAGAACAGGAGAATTGGCGTAATATTGCGCGACGCAGACGTCGTATATGGTATTATTTGCGGGACGCAAGCATAAATGTGTTCCTCTATAGCAGACGAAAATAACGGAAGTGGTTTTATCGCTGAGAATTCTGGGTAATTCGTTGCCAATATTACGAAAATGTCAACTTTCATGCATGACCGGTAAGTCGGCCGTTAATTCGATCTCAGCAATTGCTCACGGTGAGTCAGCTCACCAGTGATTGGAAGTAATTTGAGTAGAGACTAATGTATTTGCATACGACCCTAAATCTCCAGTCTTTCTAGACAATCAGCATGAGATGTCAGCTGGGTTTTCAGTCCTGTGTGGCGCAGCTGTCCAAGTCTCAGCTGCATATGTTAGAACGGGTTTGAAATAAGTTTTATATTGTCATTTTACTGTAGGTGAGTATATCTTTATTCCAGATTAAATGTTTTGTTAAATTATAGTCATAATAGACAACAAACCTCTGGAACAAGTAACAAATTTTAATTATTTGGGTTGTAATTTTACTATAAACACAAAAACTGAAAGAGACATACATATGAAACTGTCGAAATTTCAAATGTTATGCGGAACTATACATAAAACATTAAAGAATAAAACAAGAAGAGGTACTAGATTGAAGTTTTATAAAACATTGACAGTTCCTGCATTACTTTATGGGAGCGAAACTTGGGTAATGACCAAAAAATTGCAAAGTAGAATACAAAGCGCAGAAATGAACTTCCTTAGAAAAACAAAAGGCTGCACAAGATTGGATCGGATAAGGAATGAAGGTATAAGAACAGAGTTAAATATACATCCATTGGATGAGAAAATCAGAGAATATAGAGAGAAATGGTTTACACATGTAGAAAGAATTAATGTATCAAGATTAACAAGAGCAGCATTCAACTACAAGCCAAGAGGTTCAAGGAATGTAGGAAGGCCAATGAAAAGATGGACAGAACAACTGTGAGGTGGAACAGGCAATTTGCCTAGCCCGTGAAGTGAAGAAGTTAAATTATAGACTTTTCAAACTTTTTTATAATTTTTTACTGATTTCAGTGTGTGTTTTCGCCATTTGCATTTATCACTGTTCCTAGTAGTTTTATATAGATAAAAATCTGATAGTCTAGAAAGAACGTCAGAGAGAGGGCAGCAGCAGTTCTAAGAGCCATGAATGAAATAAAATCACCTGCCCTACTATCAATAGACACAACTGTACAACTTTTCAACGCAAAAATAATGCCAATAATTGCATATGGGATAGAGATAGTTTGGGAGCATCTGAAGACAGGCGACTTAAACATCTGGGAAAGCATCAAGGCCTCCTTTCTAAAGAAAATTCTAGCAGTCTCTGGATTCACTCCCTCGAGACTGGTCTATGTACTAGCAAGAGAACAGTTCTTCCTGGAAGACCTCAGAATTTGCTACTATCTGCCATCCACTAAAGCATACACGCAACAGATACAAGAGAGAAGACAAGCGGGATGACTTTCCCGAAGAAATCTACGGTACACCTGCCATGATAGATAATAATAATAATAATAGCTTTATTTTACCTGGCAGAGTTAAGGCCTTAAGGCCTTGTCTACCACTCAATCAGGTTTAAAAAAAATACAAACAAAAAATAGTCTTAAATCTAAATTACAATATATATATAAACGATTACAAGTTATGAATACAATACAATTAATGTTTATAATGTATTTTGATTTACTCTAAATTTAATGAATTAAATCTATAATATGTACAAGATATATAAAAAACAAGGAAAAGATTAATGACACAGTATAAAATTAAATAAATAGAGAAAAATTAATTATTAGACAACAGGTAACTGTATAAGCGTGACTTAAAGGTGCCAAGTGTGCGGCAACCCCTGATATCTTGAGGAAGGAGATTCCAGGAGCGGGCAGAGGCTAATGTGAAGGAAGTAGAATAGGAGGAAGTGCTATGAAGAGGAATTGTTAGCAGACTGCTATCTTGTGACCTAGTGTCAATATTGTGGTAAGAGGATAACTTCTCAAATCTGGACGCCAGATAAGTAGGGATGTAGGAATTCAGAAGCTTGAAAAGTAGTGAAAGAGAGTGCAATTTACGTCTGTCAGTAAGACGGAGCCAAGAGAGGTTAATAAGGTGTTCGGAAATATGGTCATAACGGCGGATATTGAAAATGAATCGAACGCAAGCATTATGAACACGCTGCAGTCTCTGCGACAAGTTATGGTTTAGATCATTATATATAACGTCACAATAATCGAAGTGTGACAACACAAGATTCTACACAAGGATTTGTTTTAACGAAACTGGGAGAAAATTCTTTAAACGTCTAAGATAATGTAAGATGGAGAAAGTCTTTTTACATATGTGTTTCACTTGTGTTTGCCAGGTTAAATTGGCATCTAGATGTAGTCCAAGATCTATTACTGAAGAAGAATAAGGGATAATTATATTATTTATAGTAATGTTTGGAAGTGTAGATAGATAGATAGGAGCTGGTGTGGATCTAAGGCACCAGATGCAGTCCACAAAGTGTGTGTGAATGTCACTTACCATCAAATCGAAGACAGTTGCAGATGTAAACTGTGTGGACTAAAGTGTACAAGATATCATCTGGAATTGTGTTCCAAAGTGACAATGTTATTAGCGCAATACACCAATTAATTAATTTTGCACGATTGTGCACAATTATATTATTATAGAAAAAATCTGTGAATAAATTGGAAAAATCATATTTGAAGAGAAAAATTATATGCTCAGACTGGGACTTGAACCCGGGACCCTTGGTTTTCTAGTCCAAGCGCTCTACCATCTGAGCTACCTGAGCAAGTACCGATCTAAACACAAATTTTTCTCTATATACGTTGTAATTCCCGCCCACCAAATGCTATGAAGCCTTTGCTTCTATATTTGCAAATGGCGGCTCCTATATTAAGAAGACACATTTGGGAATTATACATTACATTATAAATGCCAGTATGGCTTTTTTCAATGTTTTCATTATTAATTTCATACATCTCAATGATGGTAGAGCACTTGAACTAGAAAACAAGGGTCCCAGGTTCAAGTCCCGGTCTGAGCGTATAATTTTTCTCTTCAAATATGATTTATCCATCATTGAGATGTATGAAATTAATAATGAAAACATTGAAAAAAGCCGTACTGACGTTTATAATGTAATGTATAATTCCCAAATGTGTCTTCTTAATATAGGAGCTGCCATTTGCAAAGATAGAAGCAAAGGCTTCAAAGCATTTGGTGGGCGGGAATTACAACGTATATAGAGAAAAATTTGTGTTTAGATCGGTACTTGCTCAGGTAGCTCAAATGGTAGAGCACTTGGACTAGAAAACCAAGGGTCCTGGGTTCAAGTCCCGGTCTGAGCGTATAATTTTTCTCTTCAAATATGATTTTTCCATCATTGAGATGTATGAAATTAATAATAAAAACATTGAATAAATTGGAAGCCTAATAGCTTGAATGGAAGAGCACTCGTGCACAGAAGTATATTTATCTCTTCAGATTTAATTAGTAAATCTTGTTAGTGGAATAGGGACACATCTAAGTGTTTGTGTAATGTTTGTTTGTTTTTCAGGTCCCAGTGGGACACAACCGCCACACAGTCTCGTAGAGGATGGTCCTAGTGCCCCAGACCTTCAGTTAGACTGGCTCTCGTCAAGTAGCGACAGCGATGAGACAGATGATGACTCAGGCATTGAAGTCGTTAGTGTCCAATTTAAACAATCGCAGCCCAGAGACCCTGTGACGGTTGTAGACTTAACTCAAGAGTCAGATGAGGAAATGCTGGACTCAGCGCAACGTCCTGCTGTATCCACTGCACCACCAGAGTCCCCTGCCGCTAGCCGCTTCATCCCATGCAGTCCCCCGCCCCGAGTTGCACCTCCTCCTCTCATCCGTTTCAGACTTCCATCATGCCGGTACCAGTGCAGCGGTAGCGAGCCGGCAGAAGTGCCGAGTGCCCCGCAACCTACTGCTGATCACCACTGTAACAGTCTGTACGGTAGTTGTATGCACGCACACAGCCGTACCATACCGTGGACACACAGTCACAACCCGCCAGCACATTCCTACCCTCATGCTTACTGTTTGGACCCGTCGATCCAACGCATGTCCCCGTTCCAGTATGGACAAGTGCCGTACTTCCCGACACTTCCTGCAACCGCTGGTGCACCTCCTAGAATATACCCGCTGCACGAGAGGTTGTGGCACTCGCAGCAACGCATGCAAGAGATGCAGAGACGACGTATGGATACTCATGCCATGCACAGACCGGTGCCTCCACGAGACAATCTGTTTCTGGACTATACACAGCAGCCACCAGTGGCACCACCTCCTCCGCGCCAGTACGGCATGCACCATCATCATCACCACCATCATCATCAGCCACCACTGCCTACACCTCAGCAACCAACTGTCTACAGTCGTCCTGAAGTGGTGGCAACACCAGGACCTTCTGCTATGATCCCACCTCCTGCACCTCCTATGGTAAGTTCATTCTTAGTTTAGTTTTGTTTACTGGCTCATATCAAATACGTGTCACATAAACATGCACCACCATCGTCCTGCCAGGTATTAGTCCTAGAAGAACTGTTACTGCCTGAGAAAGCGGTTTTCGTGCCATCTTTTCATAGGTCGACCAACTGACCGTTTCCCATTTGGACAGTAGTTCATTATTGCCTTGGGGATCCTGGATCTAGCCATTCTTGAGACATGTTCCTTCCAGTTTAGCTGATATCTGGAGATGTAGTCCAGTATTGGTGACACATTAAGTTCTTGAAGGATTTCTACAATTTTTCTTTTGATCCCATTTGATGTAGCCAGCTGTTCGGCGCATAAATTTCATCTCACAAGCTGTTAGTCTGCTTTCATCTCTCGTCCTTATAGTCCATGCTTCACTCCCATAACATAGGACTGGTCGAGCCATTATTTGATAAAGACGAGTACGAGTTGATTTTTGCACTAATGAAGGTTTTAAAACTCTATTAATTATTCCCATTGATTTGTTGAATTTCACAATTTTCTCTGATAAATCCAAATTTTCAACAAAAGAGAGTTTATATCCTAAATAAGTAAACTCATTAACTCTCTCTATAAAACATGCAATTTTCAATAGTCTGTCACACAGATTGATAAATATTCCACTTAATGAAGAAGATTTTGATAATGAATATAATCATATTGTACATTTAAATTATTGTAAATAAATGGTAAAGAGAAAAATTTTTGCCTGAACCGGGAATCGAACCCCGAACCTTTAGCTTTCCGTGCTAATGCTCAGACCACTGAGCTAATGCAGGCTCCATTCCCATCCAAGCATGAATCCTTCCTTTACCTTTACTCTACTGGCCCCACATTCAATTGCAACGGAAAGAACATTTCAGAAATATTAAAAATTGTGAAATTGAAAAATCTGCAATTGCTGCATATAATTTATTAGAACATCATAAAATTGGAAGAGAAGCTAAACTTTTAAAACAAGTAGAGAAACCTTTGGAATTGACAGTTTGGGAAAAAATATACATTCAGAAAAACAAAAATAGATCAATGAATTTTGATATCCCTAATGAAATTACATTGATTTCGAAGTTAATAAATTCAGCCATAGATGACTGCACTGAAGATGGCGACAATAGAATAGTTGACGGCCGAAGAATTTCGTCAGTCGGAGTTATGGCTGAAGATGAACATGACTATGTTTGAAATCGCGATATCATGGAAGCATGAATCCTATGAGGTGAGTTGTTTAAACAATATGTTCTCCGATGAATTTTAATGATTATACCTCATAATGTTTACTTCCCAACATTAATTTAATATGCTTATTATTTAGTCATAATGGCGGTTGAAAATGAATGACAAGATCATTTGAAAACTATAGTTACCGTGTTCGAAAAACATGAAATATGAGGTAAGATGTTAAAATGACTCATTAATTTATTAATTAAGAACCTCATAATGTGTTTCCCAATTTTAACTTTGAATGCTTATTATTTGTTTAGTTTTTGTTGTATCAGCCCTAGTTTCTGCTCCATATACGATAATTGGTTGAACTATCGTTTTGTATATGCGGGTTTTGCTTTCTATTGACATGTGTTTGTTGTGCCAAATTAAATCTTTCATATACCCTGATATTTGTGCTGCTTTATCAGCTTGTTTCTTTACTTCTTTTATTAAATTTTTAGTGTTTGTTATTAATACACCTAAATAATTAAATTCTGACATTTGTTCTATAATTTTTCTTTCCACTTCTAATTTGTATCTTACTGGTTCTTTTGATATTGTTAAGCATTTTGTCTTATTCGTGTTAATTTCCATATTGTATTTTCTGGCATTTATATTAAATTGATATAAAGATCTTTGTAAATTATCTTCAGAATCTGAAAGGAGAACGACATCATCTGCGTAACATATTAAGTGAAATCTAGTGTTTCCCATTTTATAACCCAAACATGGTGGTATGTTTTCAATAATTTTATCCATTAAAATATTAAATAAGAATGGACTTAAGAGAGTCACCTTGCCTGATGCCCTTTGTGAGGGTTATTTCTTCAGTTTGCTGTTCTTTTACTTTGATTACTGTTTTGCAGTGTGTGTTAATTGATATTATTGCTCTAATCAGTTCATTAGGAATTTCATTCTCGCTCAAGATATGTACAACATCTTCAAGCTGTACTCTACCAATAGCTGTCTTCATATCTTTGAAACATAAGAATACTGGTTTATTGAATTTCCATGATTTTTCTACAGTTTGTCTAATTATGTAAATTGCATCTAACGTGGATCTATTTTTCCGAAATCCTTGTTGTTCTTTAATATGGATTAATGCGTTTAATTTAATTAAATGCATTAAACACATTAGCCAGTTGTTTAATATTTCAATTTTTTTTTCTTTTTGGGATGTTTGTGAATAATGATGTGATATCGAAGGAAACTAATCTCTCTGCGGATTCAATTTCTATCTTTTTCAACTTTTCCGCTAGTTGGAGGTTAATATATAAACAAATGTATGTCTATGAAGATCCTGAAGATGATTTCCAGGCTGTTGGCCATGGTCTAGAGGCTTGAAGTTCCCCAACGTTTCGCCAGAGACTGCGTCCGGCCATCCTCAAGGGTTGTCGTGAGACTGGCAATTTTGTCGACTGCCTGCGCTATTTAAACAGTTCACCACGATGTGTTCTCTGCGCAGTCCGTTCCGTTGTAATTAACTTCAATACCTCCATACAGTTTTCATAGCCAATGGATATGCCAGAAAAGAAATCAACTGAGCTAATGACTCCAGACGATGCAACAATAACAGTAACAAAGAATCAGAAGAAAAAACATCAAGCAGACCATTCTTACCGTTCATTGAGAATGTAACAGCTCACATTGGGAAACTACTAAGAAAAGAAGACATAAAAACAATATACAGGCCCACGAAGGAAATCAAGAGCTTCCTCAGACCTATAAAGGATCAAATTCATCCTCACCAATCAGCAGGCATTTACAGGATACCATGCAGATATAATGGGCTTCCAATATAAAACCGGACCGGCCTCATGGAGTTTCACCCGGCATGCAGTGCTGTCTCTTCCTCCTGCAATTCACCCTGCCTGCCACCCATCCTTGAACTGTTTCTTACCTTATAGAAAATGCTGGAAATGTTGTCGTCCCGCAGTTAAACAGGCATTATACCGAGTAAACACATTTTGTTGCTGTATGTGCAGAAGATACTGAAATCCCAACTTGTTGTGCTAATTTCAATAATGATTTTTATGGTGAACATTCCAAATTTTCACCAATTTCGTCTAATTTTTCTTCGGTGAGAACCGTACGCCTTCGCGTGTGTTTCTTATTTTGTACTGAACCAGTGGTCTCAAATTTAGTCACAAGATCGTGGATTGTCGATCTGGAAGGAGGTAATTGTCCAGGGAAGTTCCGAATAAATTCCTTGCGAACGCGACGAGCTGATTCGTATTTATAATAACATTTACACACATAAATGCGCTGCTCTAATGTCAGCTGACGTCTCATCTTGTCGAACGATAGTAAACTGACTAGTTCAAGGACGAGCGGCTGGCAGAGTGAAATGCAGATGAGGAGAGAGCGCTGCCTGACGGGTGAAACCCTGTGAGGCCGGTCTGGGTTTATATTGGAAGCCCAGTATATAGGCACCAACAAAAGCAGCATTGCAACCAGACTAAAGGAACCTGTCTACAACGAGAAGCCATCAAGATATACAAACATTAAAATAGTTTTAATAGAAAAGAAGAGTCGCTAAAAGTAAACAAAGCATGGATACCGGTTCTAAAAAATGCCAGATGCGTATGGGGAATGAATGATGTGCATGGAAGCTTCTTTTAGGAAAACCAGAGGGAAGACGCCCAGTAGATAGACCAAGAATGAGGTGAGAGAATAACATTAACTATGATTTGAAGGAAGTAGATTATACAGGGAATGATTGGAAAACATTAGCTCAGGCTAGAGATGTATGGAGAGTTTATGTCTATGTGGCCAAAAACCTACGGGTTCGATAGTGCCTGTAAGTAAGTAAGTTTACAGGGTGATTACAAATGATTGGAGCGATTTCATGATTTTATGGTAGCTGTAGTATTCGACATATTTTCACGAACTTTTACAGATACATAGAGCAACTTCCCAGGTTTTTTTTGAGATGTTACAGGTGCTCCATATGCTCCCCCTTGGTGATTCTGCAGATATCAAGTCTGTAATCAAGTTCGTCCCATACTCGACGTAACATGTCCCTATTAATTTGTTCAAAGGCATTGATTATGCGAGCTCGCAGTTCTGGTAAGTCTACTGGTAAAGGAGGCACAAACACTGAATCTTTCACATACCCCCAAACAAAAAAATCGCACGGCGTCAAATCGGGGGAGCGTGGAGGCCATGACAACAATTTCTGATCATTCTCTCCACTGCGACCGATCCATCGGTTTGGCAATCTCATGTTTAAAAATTCACGAACATCGTGATGGAAGTGTGGTGGAGCACCATCCTGCTGGTAGATGAAGGTGTCACTGTCGGTCGTCAGCTGCGGCATGAGCCAATTTTCCAGCATGTCCAGGTACACGTGTCCTGTAACGTTCTGCTCGCAGAAGAAAAAAGGGCCATAAACTTTGAACTGAGAAAACCGCACAGAACACACTAACTTTTGGGGAGTCGCGAATGTGCTGCACAATAACGCGGGGATTTTCTGTGCCCCCAGATTCGCACATTGTGTTTGTTCACTTTGCCATTCACAAAGAATGTTGCTTCGTCACTGAAGACAAGTTTCTCACAAAAACCATCCTCATCCATATAAACTGCTGCATTTGTGTACAAAATTCAAACCGACTCACTTTGTCAATGGGCGTAAGGGCTTGTAGAAATTGCAAGTGGTAAGGTTTATGCTTCAATCTTTTCCGCAAGATCTTCCAAACGGTCGGTTGTGGAATGTTCAGCTCTCTGCTCGCTTTTCGTGTTGATTTCTGTGGGCTACGTGTGAAACTCATCCGCACACTCTCAACCTTTTCTTCACTCACTGAAGGACGACCCGTTGATTTCCTTTTACAGAGGCATCCTGTAGCTTTAAATTGCGCATACCATCGCCGAATGGAGTTGGCACTCGGTGCATCTTTCTCGAACTTCGTTCTGAAGTGTCGTTGCACAGTTATCACAGATTGAGTTGAATGAAATTCAAGCACAGCATATGCTTTCTCCTCGCCTGTCGCCATCTTTGATAACTGCTGCGCTCTCTCGGTTTAAAGCTGAAACACGGCTGCGAGAGAAAACAAAAAAAAACCTTATGAGTTTTTATACATAACTTTAAAGTTCTGTGAAGATATGTCAAATAAGATCGCTACAATAAAATCATGAAATCGCTCCAATCATTTGTAATCACCGTGTACTTAGTAGGTTCATGGCCACATGGACATAAGCTTTCCATACATCCCTATTCTGAGCTAATGCTTTCCAATCATTCCCTGTATAATCTGCTTCCCTTAAATCATAGATAATGTTATTCTCTCGCCTCATTCTTGGTCTACCAACTGGGTGTTTTCCCTCTGGTTTTCCTATAACTAGCTTCCATGCATGTCTTTCATTCCCCATTTGTGCCACATGGCTTCCTATAAAGACCATTTGTTCACTGTTATGTAGTTTTCTCCATTCACCTGTTTGTTCATCTCTTTTTTGGTCCAAAAATTTTCCTAAGAACTTTATTTTCAAATACTCGTAATCTCCTTTCCTCCCTTAAAGTAAGAGTCCATGTTTCGCATCCTCATAATATAACTGGGAGAACACAGTTTTATATATTTTCAGTTTAACATTTTTTGAAAGGAGTTGTTGGGATGCTAAGAGTCTCTGCAATGCATAATAGCACACATTTCCAGAATTGAGCCTATGTTTAATTTCTTTGTGCATCTCATTCCTGTTTGTGATTATTGTTCCAAGGTATTTGAATTCAGCCACTTCCTCAAAATTTCCCTCATTTGTCATTAGCTCTCCATTTCCATTATATAATGTATTTCTGTGTGTGACCATATATTTAGTTTTATTGATATTTACTTCCAGTCCCAATTTCTTAGTGTTACTCAATAGTGTGTGCGTGTTGTCCTTTAGTATCTCCTCGCTATCGCCCAATATGACAACAACAACATAAACTAGCAGCTTATTAATACCATTGAGTTGTAGGACTTCATCCTCTAAAGATTTGATAGCATGTTCTAATAAATTGGTATTACATACGAATTAATTGTTGTACTGTTTTCATCCAGTTTTATAGTATATACTTTTAAAGCCTTGTTCTCTGTTTTGAATGTTGCAGGTGCCTCCTCCGCTGCAAGCCCCAGACGTAGATCTACTAGGTGCCGTACCATTGCCTGAGATCCAAGCCGAGGTTGTGGTGCAGAGTTCGCCCGGTGCAGTGGGCATGGAGACTTCGCACCAACATGTGCACCATCACCTGTACCACTACCATCCTCCCGGCCGCATGCACCACCTACACATCAGCATCGCGCCGACAATGGCAGCTGGTAGTCCTCGCCCTCAGGAACTGGTGTTCCCACCAGTGTTACCACCCGAACTGATGCCATTCCCGTTCCTAGCACGTCACATGACTGCACGCCTTGAAGACTACATGCGTGTTGTGGAGCAGCGCAGACTTGCACAGATGAATAGAGGAGCGTCACAAGATACCATCGAGCGGTACACGTTCCCACACAAATATAAACAGGTGAGTCTCTACTTCAATTTATTTTTAATAAAAAGTAGCAGCTGTTATTTAGATTTGCACCCACAAGGAGTTTGGTTTGGATTGTCTTCTTCTTCCTTCCAAGTATTAGGCCAAGGCCTGTTACGATCCTATAGAAAATTTTCCCTCCAGCGTTTCATAGGATGGCCCAGAGATCTTCGTCCTCTTGGTATATAATTATAAACAGCTTTGGGGATCCGATTTGAACTCATTCTTTCAAGATGGTGTTTCCAATTTAATTGGTACTGTTTAATATATTCCAAAATTGGTGTAGTCTTCAATTCTTTTAAGATATCGGTGTTCCTTTTCCGATCCCATCTGGTGTAACCCGCTGTTCTGTGCATGAATCTCATTTCACAAGCCGTTATTCTGCTTTGATGTTGTCTTTTTAGTGTCCATGCTTCACTACCATAGGTCAACACTGGTCTAGCCAAAGTGTTATATAAACGTAATCTGGTGTTTTTTTGTACAAGGGATGGTTTCATAACTTGATTAATAATTCCTAAACTTTTATTATAACTAGTAACTTTTTCAGGGATATCCTTTTCATCCCAGATAGAGAGATAATATCCAAGATATTTAAATTGATTAGATCTCTCTAAAATTTTATTCTGGAGACAGATTTTACTTTGTATGAGGTCCTTCCCATGAAATGCCATAATTTTAGTTTTGTTAATTGATATTTCCACATTAAATTTGGCACCTATTTTTCGTATTTCATAAATTGATCGCTGCAAATCTTAGTTTGATCTTTCTGGGAAATTCTCGTATAAGACTTGAAAGCATAATAATAGTCCCTTCGATTGGTTGCTGGCCAAATGAAGGCAAGACCAGTGATGGGGCTGCTATCTTACAGCCTCTGGTCAGGCTTTTCTGGAGAAGAAAAGAAAATAAAGGAAAGAAGAAATGGAAGAAAGGAAAGACTCCCTAGCCCTTGGATGCCCTAATAGCATCAGGGTCGAAAAAACAAGAGTTAACCAAGAGAGGTTAGATAGTAAAGTTAAAAGAGTGCAAAACACAAGTAAGTGGAAGAAGTGTTTTGCTCAGCTTGGGCACCTTCCACATATCCCCTATTGGATTGTAAAATACATTAAGTTTGTTCTGCAACTTTTTTTCAGCTCTGTGTGTCACATTTGTTGTATATTCATCCACATCCATGCCTCTTGTGCTTTAGCGCACAGCTTTGAAACTTTTGAATTTACATGACGGAATAAGTGTTACATCATGAAATTTCAGTCAGTGTATCATTGGCTGGCAGTTAAATCATCGTAACCTCAAAATTAAAAAAAAATCAGGAGAAAGAAAAAATTGTAATCAATGGTAAAAGGATTTTTTTGCCTGAACCGGGAATCGAACCCCAAACCTTCAGCTTTCCATGCTGATGGTCTGACCACTGAGCTAATTTAGGCTACATTCCCATCCAAGCATAAATCCTTCCTGGTCCCACGTTCAATGCAATGAAACATCATTCACAAATACACAATGAATGGCTTCTACCTGACACACAGCTATAGCATTATTTATTAAATTAATATTAAGAAGCTAAACCTGATACTACGACTATTTAACTCATGCCCCAAATGGGAGTCAATGACCAATCACGTTTCAATTAATTTTGTTTTACAACCAATCACGGTTTTATTTCACGTCAATATTTATCAGTTAAGTTTATCATTAATAAATGAATAAATTAATGAGTCATTTTAACATCTTACCTCATATTTCATGTTTTTCAAACACGGTAACTATAGTTTTCAAATGATCTTGTCATTCATTTTCAACCGCCATTATGACTACCGGATATTCGTTGGAATCTCCCTCTATAACGTTGCCATCTGGTGTTGATTTGACGAACTTCGAGATATCGTTGCCATCTGGTGTTGATTCGATGAACTTCGAGATGAGGTCACGTTCATCCGGAATGTCGAAATTCATAGATTTAAATTTGTTCTTCTGTATAAATATTTTCTCCCAAACTGTCAAATCCAAAGGTTTTTCCAAATGTTTTAGAAAAGAAGCTAAACTTCTAAAACATTTGGAAAAACCTTTGGATTTGACAGTTTGGGAGAAAATATTTATACAGAAGAACAAATTTAAATCTATGAATTTCGACATTCCGGATGAACGTGACCTCATCTCGAAGTTCATCGAATCAACACCAGATGGCAACGTTATAGAGGGAGATTCCAACGAATATCCGGTAGTCATAATGGCGGTTGAAAATGAATGACAAGATCATTTGAAAACTATAGTTACCGTGTTTGAAAAACATGAAATATGAGGTAAGATGTTAAAATGACTCATTAATTTATTAATTAAGAACCTCATAATGTGTTTCCCAATTTTAACTTTGAATTAATAAATGAGTTGGAGAAAATGTTTTAACATCTCACCTTACAAAGTTGCATGTCTTCACGATACCAGTTTGAAAAGTATAGTATTACTTCCATCTTCAGTCAAATTCCAACTGTTGAAATTTCGTCATTAACACCATTTTCTGAACTGCCATCTGGTGTAGATTTTATGAACTTGGAGATTAAAGAATACGCCACCCTACAACCTGATTCAAAAGAAAATAAACATTTCAAGAAAATTACTTACCATCCTGAAACACACAGAAAATTAAAAAAAATATTTAACAAATTTGATATTACATTAGCACCGATTAACAAATTTAGCCTGGATAATCTACTAGTAACCAATAAGAAAGTTAATGTGCCAGATAGTAAAAAATCTGGAATTTACGAAATCAGTTGCAATGACTGCAATAAAGTATATATAGGAAAAACTAAAAGGAATTTAGAAATTCTTACAAAAGAACACCTTAGAAATATTAAAAATGGTGAAATTGAAAAATTGGCAATTGCAGCTCCTAGGGGCTAGAAAATCATAAAATCGGAAAAGACACGAACTTTTGAGATATTTGGAGAAACCTTTGGAATTAACAATTTGGGAAAAGATATACATTCAGAAGAATAAATATAAAGCAATGAATTTCGATAACCCTGACAAGAATAATTTAATCTCCAAGTTCATAAAATCTACACCAGATGGCAGTTCAGAAGATGATGTTAATGACGAAATTTCAACAGTTGGAATTTGACTGAAGATGGAAGTAATACTATACTTTTGAAACCGGTATCGTGAAGACACGCAACTTTGTGAGGTGAGATGTTAAAACATTTTCTCCAACACATTTATTAATATAAATACCTCATAGTGTTTCCTCCCACTGTAAATTTAATTAAATAACTTTGTCATATTAAAGAAAGCACCTCCTTTTTAACATTCTGAACAGGTCAGAGCATTACTTTGCAGTGACTGACTCTCTAAGAAATATGATGAATAAAGCAACTTATTTATTAAGATGTAAGAATCTTAAAATGCACGAAAGCAACATTGCTTACATGATATATGGAAAAACATTTGTAGCAATTGATGATACCACAATAAAAAGAAACCACTGTTTGCACTTTCTTGCTCGTATTATTTCCTAGATATGTACGTTCCAGAAAAAATATAATTGATGTATTTACATCATAGGACATCAGAAATTTATAATGTTGGTTATAAACAGTTTGATGTGTTTTATTTTTTCTCCACTAGGGTACATTCTTACAATATTGCGATCCTTTGGCAATAAATAATATGATTTGGTTGCAGTGATGAACAAATGAAACAATAACATTTCTCATTTATTTTCAAACATCACCACTTACTTTAATATAATAAATTTGGGAATTTTAACATTATGAGATTTTCTTAATAAGAATCAAATGTATTATGAATTCTTCTTACCTCATATATCTATGTTTCTTTAAACACAGCACCGCAGTATCGGAGAACCAGCTGAGGATGGGAACGATGGTTCTCTGATACCGCAGTGCTGTGTTTAAAGAAACATAGATACATGAGGTAAGAAGAACTCACAATTCATTTGATTCTTATCACCACTTACATTAATTATATAAATATTTTAAAATGTCTATTTAAATAATGATTTGTGAGTAAACATAGATGTTTCAAAAGTTTTGCTTCTTTTTCAATCCTTGGATTTAACAGTTTGGGAAAAAATGTATATTCTAATAACCATACTAGAACCATGAACTTCGAGATTCCAGACGAACCGAGCTTGATTACAAAGTTCTTAAAAAATACAACAGATAGCAGTTTAGAAAATGATTCATTCAAAAGAACACCAGATAGCAGTTCGGATAATTACCGGCAAAAGAAAAAATTGACAGTCATGAAAACAGCTGACGTGACGACAATGGGTCGCCGATACTGCAGTGCTGTGTTTAAAAAAAACATAGAAGTATGAGGTAAGAAGAAATCACGATTCATTTAATTATTATTAATTGAACCTCATAATGTTAAAAATTCCCAAATTTAATACATAAAAATGTATTTTATATTTGAAGAGAAAAATTTTCGCCTAGACCGGGACTCGAACCCGGGACCCTTGGCTTTCCAGGCCAAGTGCTCTACCAACTGAGCTACCGAGGCGAGTTACGATCTAGATGTAAATTTTTCTCTTATGTACGTTGTAATTCCCTCGCGCCAAATGCTTGAAACCATAGCTTCTATCTTTGCAAATGGCGGCTTCTTAGTTAAGAAGACATTTATTGGGAATTTAACACTACTTTATAGCCAGTAGGGCTTCTATTGACGATTTTTATTATTAATTAACACTTCTCATTGAAGGATAAATTATATTTGAAGAGAAAAATTTTCGCCTAGACCGGGACTCGAACCCGGGACCTTTGGCTTTCTGGGCCAAGTGCTCTACCAACTGAGCTACCGAGGCAAGTTACGATCTAGACGCAAATTTTTCTCTTATGTACGTTGTAATTCCCTCGCGCCAAATGCTTGAAACCATAGCTTCTATCTTTGCAAATGGCGGCTTCTTAGTTAAGAAGACATTTATTGGGAATTTAACACTACTTTATAGCCAGTAGGGCTTCTATTGACGATTTTTATTATTAATTTAACACTTCTCATTGAAGGATAAATTATATTTGAAGAGAAAAATTTTCGCCTAGACCGGGACTCGAACCCGGGACCTTTGGCTTTCTGGGCCAAGTGCTCTACCAACTGAGCTACCGAGGCAAGTTACGATCTAGACGCAAATTTTTCTCTTATGTACGTTGTAATTCCCTCGCGCCAAATGCTTGAAACCATAGCTTCTATCTTTGCAAATGGCGGCTTCTTAGTTAAGAAGACATTTATTGGGAATTTAACACTACTTTATAGCCAGTAGGGCTTCTATTGACGATTTTTATTATTAATTTAACACTTCTCATTGAAGGATAAATTATATTTGAAGAGAAAAATTTTCGCCTAGACCGGGACTCGAACCCGGGACCCTTGGCTTTCCGGGCCAAGTGCTCTACCAACTGAGCTACCGAGGCGAGTTACGATCTAGACGCAAATTTTTCTCTTATGTACGTTGTAATTCCCTCGCGCCTGATACCGCAGTGCTGTGTTTAAAGAAACATAGATACATGAGGTAAGAAGAACTCACAATTCATTTGATTCTTATCACCACTTACATTAATTATATAAATATTTTAAAATGTCTATTTAAATAATGATTTGTGAGTAAACATAGATGTTTCAAAAGTTTTGCTTCTTTTTCAATCCTTGGATTTAACAGTTTGGGAAAAAATGTATATTCTAATAACCATACTAGAACCATGAACTTCGAGATTCCAGACGAACCGAGCTTGATTACAAAGTTCTTAAAAAATACAACAGATAGCAGTTTAGAAAATGATTCATTCAAAAGAACACCAGATAGCAGTTCGGATAATTACCGGCAAAAGAAAAAATTGACAGTCATGAAAACAGCTGACGTGACGACAATGGGTCGCCGATACTGCAGTGCTGTGTTTAAAAAAAACATAGAAGTATGAGGTAAGAAGAAATCACGATTCATTTAATTATTATTAATTGAACCTCATAATGTTAAAAATTCCCAAACTTAATACATAAAAATGTATTTTATATTTGAAGAGAAAAATTTTCGCCTAGACCGGGACTCGAACCCGGGACCCTTGGCTTTCCAGGCCAAGTGCTCTACCAACTGAGCTACCGAGGCGAGTTACGATCTAGATGCAAATTTTTCTCTTATGTACGTTGTAATTCCCTCGCGCCAAATGCTTGAAACCATAGCTTCTATCTTTGCAAATGGCGGCTTCTTAGTTAAGAAGACATTTATTGGGAATTTAACACTACTTTATAGCCAGTAGGGCTTCTATTGACGATTTTTATTATTAATTTAACACTTCTCATTGAAGGATAAATTATATTTGAAGAGAAAAATTTTCGCCTAGACCGGGACTCGAACCCGGGACCTTTGGCTTTCTGGGCCAAGTGCTCTACCAACTGAGCTACCGAGGCAAGTTACGATCTAGACGCAAATTTTTCTCTTATGTACGTTGTAATTCCCTCGCGCCAAATGCTTGAAACCATAGCTTCTATCTTTGCAAATGGCGGCTTCTTAGTTAAGAAGACATTTATTGGGAATTTAAACACTACTTTATAGCCAGTAGGGCTTCTATTGACGATTTTTATTATTAATTTAACACTTCTCATTGAAGGATAAATTATATTTGAAGAGAAAAATGTTCGCCTAGACCGGGACTCGAACCCGGGACCTTTGGCTTTCTGGGCCAAGTGCTCTACCAACTGAGCTACCGAGGCAAGTTACGATCTAGACGCAAATTTTTCTCTTATGTACGTTGTAATTCCCTCGCGCCAAATGCTTGAAACCATAGCTTCTATCTTTGCAAATGGCGGCTTCTTAGTTAAGAAGACATTTATTGGGAATTTAACACTACTTTATAGCCAGTAGGGCTTCTATTGACGATTTTTATTATTAATTTAACACTTCTCATTGAAGGATAAATTATATTTGAAGAGAAAAATTTTCGCCTAGACCGGGACTCGAACCCGGGACCCTTGGCTTTCCGGGCCAAGTGCTCTACCAACTGAGCTACCGAGGCGAGTTACGATCTAGACGCAAATTTTTCTCTTATGTACGTTGTAATTCCCTCGCGCCGAATGCTTCAATGAGAAGTGTTAAATTAATAATAAAAATCGTCAATATAAAAATGTTTTGGAATTTATTGTGAAGGTTAGTGTCATACCGGTTTCACATACATATAAGTCACGCTTATACAGTTACCTGTTGTCTAATAATTAATTTTTCTCTATTTATTTAATTTTATACTATGTCATTAATCTTTTCCTCGTTTTTTATATATCTTGTTCATATTATATATTTAATTCGTTAAATGTAGAGTAAATCAAAATACATTATAAATATTAATTGTACTGTATTCGTAACTTGTAATCATTTTTATATATATATTGTGTCTAGTCCACCGCTGTGGTCTCGAGGTAGCGTGCTGCCTTGTAACGCAGCGGGCCCGGGTTCGATCCCCGATCGGGGCAGTTTTTCTGGGTGAGGTTTTTATCGGGGTTTTTCCTCACCTGTAAGACAAATGTCAGGAAAACTTTAAGGCCCAAACGGTCCCCGAAATCATATGGCCATCACCATTCCTATCATTATCGTCATCCTTCACCGGTGTGGAAAGCAACGGGAAGCTACCACACCTACAATTCCCTAGTAAAGCTTCAAGCATAGCATGAAAATGCTATTGATTGCAGTGAAAGACCTGCCTTCGGGCAGAATTACTATGGATGGATATTGTGTCTACCGCTGTGGTCTCGAGGTAGTGTGCTGCCTTGTCACGCAGCGGGCCCAGTTTCAATCCCCACTCGGGACAGTTTTTCTGGGTGAGGATTTTATCGGGGTTTTTCCTCACCTGTAAGACAAATGTCAGGAAAACTTGGAGCGGTGTTTGCAATTATAGCAGGATTTATTCAATGATATCCCCTGTTTACAGGGCTTTCAATAAACCCCAAGTGATTAAAAGTTCAATTTATAATTATATTTGAAGAGAAAAATTTTCGCCTAGACCGGGACTCGAACCCGGGACCCTTGGCTTTCCGGGCCAAGTGCTCTACCAACTGAGCTACCGAGGCGAGTTACGATCTAGACGCAAATTTTTCTCTTATGTACGTTGTAATTCCCTCGCGCCAAATGCTTGAAACCATAGCTTCTATCTTTGCAAATGGCGGCTTCTTAGTTAAGAAGACATTTATTGGGAATTTAACACTACTTTATAGCCAGTAGGGCTTCTATTGACGATTTTATTATTAATTTAACACTTCTCATTGAAGGATAAATTATATTTGAAGAGAAAAATTTTCGCCTAGACCGGGACTCGAACCCGGGACCCTTGGCTTTCCGGGCCAAGTGCTCTACCAACTGAGCTACCGAGGCGAGTTACGATCTAGACGCAAATTTTTCTCTTATGTACGTTGTAATTCCCTCGCGCCAAATGCTTGAAACCGTAGCTTCTATCTTTGCAAATGGCGGCTTCTTAGTTAAGAAGACATTTATTGGGAATTTAACACTACTTTATAGCCAGTAGGGCTTCTTATTGACGATTTTATTATTAATTTAACACTTCTCATTGAAGGATAAATTATATTTGAAGAGAAAAATTTTCGCCTAGACCGGGACTCGAACCCGGGACCCTTGGCTTTCCGGGCCAAGTGCTCTACCAACTGAGCTACCGAGGCGAGTTACGATCTAGACGCAAATTTTTCTCTTATGTACGTTGTAATTCCCTCGCGCCAAATGCTTGAAACCATAGCTTCTATCTTTGCAAATGGCGGCTTCTTAGTTAAGAAGACATTTATTGGGAATTTAACACTACTTTATAGCCAGTAGGGCTTCTATTGACGATTTTATTATTAATTTAACACTTCTCATTGAAGGATAAATTATATTTGAAGAGAAAAATTTTCGCCTGGACCGGGACTCGAACCCGGGACCCTTGGCTTTCCGGGCCAAGTGCTCTACCAACTGAGCTACCGAGGCGAGTTACGATCTAGACGCAAATTTTTCTCTTATGTACGTTGTAATTATATTCACAGGAATAGAGGAGCTTCTTTAAGTCTTAAGTTGTAGTAGTTTCCTACTAAGGCCCAAACGGTCCCCGAAATCATATGGCCATCATAATCATCATTCATATTCATCTTATCATCATCATCCCTCATCGGTGTGGAAAGCAACGGGAAGCTACCACACCCATAATTCCCTAGTAAAGCTGCAAAGCATAGCATGAAAATGCTATGATTGCAGTGAAAGACCTGCCTTCGGGCAGAATTACTATGGATGGATATATATTGTAATTTAGATTTAAGACTATTTTTTTGTTTGTATTTTTTTAAACCTGGTTGAGTGGTAGACAAGGCCTTAACTCTGACAGGTAAAATAAAGCTATTATTATTATTATTATTATTATTATTATTATTATTATTATTATTATTATTATTATTATATCCTGCCACCTGCTGGAAGTTACATTAACCAGTCGCACATGTGTACTGAGATTCTGTAGAATGTAAAAGAATTCATTGAGTAAGTTAACATCAAATACTAAAGTTTTTCCCCAGATTGTTTGCACAAAACATGCTGTATATAATACCACACTAACTGCGCTAACAATATTCAAGTGTTTAAAGAAGTAAGTGATGATTGTTAACATTTGTTTTTGTCTTGATAAACTTTACATGGTTGTGTGTCCATTGTGATTGTAGGTAAAAAGAAGCACGGACGAATCAGAAGACAACACAGAGAAATGCACCATCTGCCTGTCTGAGTTTGAAGACAATGAAGACGTGCGCAGACTGCCGTGCATGCATTTGTTCCACATTGAATGCGTGGATCAATGGTTGGCCACCAACAAGCGATGTCCCATCTGTCGCGTAGACATAGAGACTCATCTGAATAAAGATGCACCATCCACCTGACAGCAACTCTCGTGTCTAGGCAAGGACTGATCTGTCTTCCTCAATCACTAATTTATTATAACGAGCAGCTCTGTCTAGTCTAGTAGTGTGCTCAGTTGTAGTGTTTTGCAAACGAAAATAAAATCAATTAAAAATCATCTTCACCTCGGTCTCCCAGTCTTCTTATACATCTGGTCACTCCATCTTTTATCCATAGTCAAACCACTCTTATTTCTTGTGTGGCACGACTCCTGCATGCAGTTTACAAGTCACTGCCAGGCAATGGAGGTGTTTAAAAAGAAAAATTGAATATAGTTTCCCCGAAAAGAGATCTAACCCACAAACTACAAATATATTGACTAGGCTTACACGGCCAGAGTTATTATGTTGATCTTGCAGAAGATTTCCAGGCTGTTGGCCGTGGTCTTGAGGCTTGTAGTTCCCCGAGACTGCATCCAGCATCCTCAAGGGTTGTCTTGAGACTGGCAATTTTGTCGACTACCTGCCCTATTTATACATTTATCTGCGATGTGTTTTCTGCATGGTCCGTTGCTTCGTAAATTGTATCTGCCTTCTGGTTGGTTAGCATTAGGCTCTTCCATTGCACCAATGAGGTTGCTGTCTAACCAACCAGAACGCAGATACAATTTACGAAGTAAACATCAGTCTCGCGAACCCCTTCCATAATGATCTGAGTTGGGTGAATCACTGAGTTTTAAATATACATACAGTAGACATGCATACAATTTAATTCCAAGCAAAAGGTTTAATAACCTTAAATTAACTTAACCCTTAACGGTTAAAACCTAAAGTTACTCTAGTTACGGCTTAAAAGTTACACAACGTGTAGACCTAGTTGTAGCGAAATCAAATGCATTCCTAACGTTGTTACATAACAGTAAAGCAGGTATTTGTGGTAAATATTAATTTATCGTGGAAATAATGTGATAAATTCCCAATATTACACATATGTAACAAGGGGCATTATAGATTAATTAATTTTATTTAATTAATTAATAATTATTATTATTATTAAATGCTACTGATGACATTGTGTTTATAGCGAATTCAGAAGATGACCTACAACGTTCAGTCCACTCTTTTCACCAAATTGCAATAAACTACAACATGGAAATGTCAACAGAAAAATCTAAAGTCATGGCTTTCCTAGGAAAAGACCCAGTTCGCAGTAAAATTGTTATTAATAATAAAATATTAGAACAAACCAACACATTTAACTATCTTGGAGACCAAGTTACATACGAAGAGAAAAAAGATTTTAGTCAAAAAATTGTAAAATTTAACAGAGTAACAGGAATTAAAAATAATATTTTGAAGCCAAACACAGTACAGCAACACACATGAACTAGAATTTATAAAACACTGGCCAGACCCATATTATGTTACGGCAGTGAGGCCTGGACAATTCGCAGTGTAGATAAACAAAGACTAACTGCGGCAGAAATGAAATTTATGATACGTACTGCAGGTTACTCAAGAACAGATCATAAAAGGAATTCTGAGATTCTCAAAGAATTACAAACAGAATCAGTCATGGAATATGTACAAAAATACAGAAACAACTGGAAATCTCACGTACGAAGAATGAGCAGAACAAGAATACCATGTCAAATCTTAAATTACCAGCCACCAGGCAAGAGACCTTTGGGCAGACCCTTAAAACGTTGGATTGAGACCGTAACAGACCACTAGGTCTATCACATGAAAGGAAGAAGAAGAAGAAATGCAACTGAAATTAAGGAAATAATAATAGACCGAAACTTGCCATTACAGAAAAGTTTTGGTGAAACCTCTGGGGGTTCGCGAACCACTGGTTGGGAAACATCGCTCTATAGATATGACATGTGTCTGTGATGCATAACCTTGATGACAACCGTCAGCTGTCGTGTGATTTGCTGCCAGAAATAAGAGTGCCTTGACTTTATTGTTCTCATCCATGTGTTTCTATTGTTGTGAGTTGTAAACCTCTTCCATTGGTTTTTATTGTCCATGTGTTCTTTTCCTTCATCTGGTCACTCCATCTTTTGTGTTTCTTTTTCCCATGGTCTTCATTTCCAATCCTTTAATGGGATTCAAATATTTGACGTCCATTAATGTCCCATATATTTGACATCTCTTAGCTTCCCCTCCAAAGGAAGCCACTTCCTTGAATTTTCCTCTCTTGTTTCCAATGTTTTTGTCTAGGATAGATGTGTAACCATTAGACCACCATACAGTGGACAGGTGAGTCAGTATAAATTCACAGTTTAAATATGGCAAATAACATTATGAGGTTCTTAATTCGTAAATTAATGAGTCATTTTTTAACATCTTACCTCATATTTTATGTTTCTTCAAACACGGGAGCTAGTTTTCGAGAGAAGGATCTCTCTCATTTTCAACCGACATTATGACTACCGGATTTTCATTTGAATCTCCATCAATAACATTGCCATCTGGTGTTGATTTGATGAACTTTGAGATGAGGTCACGTTCATCAGGAATCTCGAAATTCATGGATCTAAATTTGTTCTTCTGAATATATATCTTCTCCCAAATTATCAATTCTAAAGGTTTTTCCAAATGTTTTAAAAGTAGGGCTTCTTTTTCAATTTTATGATTCTCCAATAAACTATGTGCTGCAATAGCTGATTTTTCAATTTCACCATTTTTAATATTTCTAAAGTGTTCCTTAGTGCGAGTGTCCAAATTTCTTTTTGTTTTTCCTATGTATACTTTATTGCAGTCCTTACAATTAATTTGATAAATTCCAGATTTTTTGCTATCTGGGGTGTTCAGTTTCTTATTAGTTGTTAGTAGATTACCAAGGCTAAATTTATTTTCTAAGAAAGAATACAATACATTTTGTACATAGCCAATTTAAATGGTTTTGGAAAATAAATAATTGTAAATAAATTAAAGAAATTCAGACAACCAAAAAGATTAAAAGAATACACTACCCTGCAATCTGATTCAAAGAAAGGAAAAAAAATTTAGAAAATTACATATCATCCTGAAATACATAACAGATTTCAAAAAAATTTCAAGAAATTCAATATTACATTGGCACCGATAAATAAATTTAGCCTTGGTAATCTATTAATAACTAATGAGAAATTGAACACAACAGATACCAAAAAATCTGGAATTTATCAAATTAATTGTAAGGACTGCAATAAAGTATACATAGGAAAAACAAAAAGAAATTTGGACACTCGCACTAAGGAACACTTCAGAAATATTAAAAATGGTGAAATTGAAAAATCAGCTATTGCAGCACATAGTTTATTGGAGAATCATAAAATTGAAAAAGAAGCCCTACTTTTAAAACATTTGGAAAAACCTTTAGAACTGACAATTTGGGAGATCCATGAATTTTGAGATTCTTGATGAACGTGACCTCATCTCACAGTTCATCAAATCAACACCAGATGGCAACGTTATTGATGGAGATTCCAACGAAAATCCAGTAGTCATAATGTCGGTTGAAAATAAGAGAGATCCTTCTATTGAAAACTAGTTCCCATGTTTGAAGAAACATAAAATATGAGGTAAGATGTTAAAAAATGACTCATTAATTTACGAGTCAGTATAAAGCTTATTTAGGGTACCTCCTGGAGGGTATTGTGTAGGAAGAACATATCCCTTCGATATATGGACTAGTAAACAAAGGCCACTCACTATACCAATTGCAAGCCAAGTGTCAGTTGTACTGTAAACAAACTTTTACAGTGAAAAAGAACAAATACAATATTTGGTTCACCATTGCATATTTAACTTCATTTGTTATTATTTTACCCTCTCTATTGGAAAAACTGCACTTAAACTGACGTGAAATATTTTCAAAGATTACTATCGATATTATACTAAAGTTAAAAAAAATCTTACGCTAATGGCAGCATGTCGCTATGAAATTTAAATGATCAATCTTTGCAATAAATCCCCAAATCTATGTTAAAAATATACCAATAATATTAAAATTACCAAACGTTTATTAAAAATGGGTGTACACTTACTTATCACTCCCTAACGCCGATCCAACCAGTGATAGAAAAATCATAGACTTAAGTAATATACTCTGTGGAGAAATAGCAGTTAGCATCACAATATTGTCTAACAGTGTCATAATATTGTGATTTGCATATTTAAATAAATACTTCAAAATTGTCTAATAATGTTATAAAAAAGTTTAAAATATTAAAAAATGTTAGTGAATACAGAAGAAGAGCTATAGTTTACAACAAAAAGTGAAAAAATCAGAAGTCAGTTAAAGTGCAGTTCAGCCTCTCTAATTAATAATTTTACAGGTTAGAGTAATTTAATCATGTTAGGTTAGCTTTTAGATACATACATTTTTTATTCAATGCTCCTGATTGTCATTTCGACATTTCTGGTGCCCTCTCGTAATTGTAACCCACGCCTGGAAGGTGGGGTTACACTTCCCGATGATATGATGGGTGCTGACGATGATAGTGGTGCCCTAAGATACTAAACTTAATATAAGACGAATGAATGATAATGATGGCATTTGGGCCTTAAAGTCTCCTACATTTGTCTTACAGGTGAGGAAAAGCCCCGATAAAAAACTCACCCAGGAAGCTTGTCCCGACTGGGGATCGAACCCGATTCTGTTGCATGACAAAACAGCACGCTACCTCGAGACCACACCTGTGGATATTCTATTTTAGATATCAGTGGCGTGCGGTGGTCAGAGCAATCACCCCAGATGTATGACGAGAAAATATGACTTACTTACTCACTGGCACTATCGAACCCCGTAGGTTCATGGCCACACGGACATAAGCTCTCCATATTTCCCTATCCTGAGCTAATGCTTTCTAATCATTCCCTGTATAATCTACTTCCCTGAAAATCATAGTTAATGTTATTCTCCCATCTCATTGAAAATATGACTTATAGTTTATAAAATTTTTCAATCTGAATTATTCGGTTTACAAATTGTATGATACTAAAATGCCTTGTATTTTTTTTTCAGATCCGGTAAATCTGGGATTGGCCTACCTAGTTGTATGAGGTCATTTTTCTTGTTGAAAGAAAATGGTCTCATTTGTAAATTATGCAGTCACTTCTATTCATTTTTACTAAATTGACAAATCACATTCATCAGTCACTTGTAAAAATGTAATAATAATGCGTTTGAACGAACTCGTCGATATTAAATTCAACTGTTGCTTTCCACAAATAATATATACACGTTCGTAATAATTCATTATCATCCAGGGATTAAGCCTGTTGGCTCGTTCCGGTTTCATGAAAGCTAGAATTGTTAAAATTGTTCAGACCATCTTCTGTGTGGGCGGCCAACATTTCTCCTTCCGTGCGGTTTATAATTCAGCAGTAATTTTGGAAATCTTCCTACTGTCATTCTATCAATATGTTCTTTCCAGTCGTTCCTATATTTAACTATTCGGTCAGCAAGTTTGAAAATATTTAGTTCCTTTCTTATATCTTCATTTCTTTTCTTATCCAGCAGAGTATATCCTGCTATATTTCTTAAAAATCTTATCTCATCTACTTCCAATCTTTGTTCTTGTCTTTTAGTGATCGTCCAACATTCTGATCCATACATCAATACAGGAACAGCCATTACTTTATAAAATTTAATTTTTGTTTCTTTTCTTGTGTTTTTTAAAGATTCTTTTAATAGTGCCACACATTAGATTAAATTTATTTATTTTGTCATTAATATCTTCAATTTTAACATATGATAAATTGAAACCTATATCGTAATAATCCAATTGTTATTCAGTTTACAATATAAATATAAAGCCTTTTAAATTAACAGGTTGCTACAGCTGACAAAACGTACCGCATTATTTATTAATTTTTTTTGTATTTTCTAAAAATGTAACTAGCATAAATTAAATATTATAATTTAAGATATGATATTTCGAAAAATTCTATTATTGAGGAATTGGCGCTTCCCAAATTAGCCAATCAATTTTTTTTTCAACAAAAGTATTCTTAACTAAGAAGCCGCCATTTGCAAAGATAGAAACAATGGTTTCAAAAGCATTTGGTAATAGGGAATTACAACGTATATAAGAGAAAAATTTGCGTCTAGATTGTAACTCGGCTCGGTAGCTCAGTTAGTAGAGCATTTGGCCCAGCAAACCAAAGGTCCCGGGTTCGATTCTCGGTCTAGGCGAAAATTTTTCTCTTCAAATATAAAAGTATTCTTATTCGCGTTGTGATGTCAACTGGATACAGCTAGCTAGTATTCAATAAAAATTCAATGGAATAAGACACAAGCTTCGTCTATTGGATTATCGCTCGACGTAGCAGGCAGTGATGTAATTCATATTTGAAAAGAAAAATATACGCCTAGACTGTGGTTTGAACCCAGGACCTTTGACTCTCTATGTCAATGCTCTTCTAAGTGAGTTACCTAGGCCTCCAATCTAAATGCGTATTTTTCTCTTCTACATAGTTAATTCCCTGACCCCAAATGCTACGAGCCGTTGCTACGATTTTTGCAAATGGCGGCTTCTTTATTAAGAAGACATTTTATTGGGAATATAAACATTACTTATAAAGCCAGTAGTGCTTCTTTCAATGTTAATATTATTCGTTTTTAAACATCTTAATGATGGACAAATTATATTTGAAAAGAAACATATATGCCTAGACTGGGGTTTGAACCCAGGACCTTTGACTCTCTATGTCAATGCTCTTCTAAGTGAGCTACCTAGGCCTCCAATCTAAACGCGTATTTTTCTCTTCTACATCATTAAGATGTTTACAAATTTATATAGATGAATTAACTGATGTTGTTAAATCATTAAAAAGTAACAAAGCTCCCGGAGAAGACCACATTAATCAAGAATTATTTAAATTTTCAACTAAAAATTTTTTAGACAGATTTCTTATTCTCCTTAATATGATATGGGAAGGACAAGAACCACCACAAAGCTGGAACAAATCCATTGTAATACCAATCTTCAAAAAAGGAAGTCGCCAAATCAAAGATAACTATCGTGGAATTAGCTTGTTGAACTCTGGATATAAAATTTATGCTAATATAGTTAAGAATAAATTGAGGAAAATTTATGAAAATATAATTGGAGAAGAGCAGAATGGATTCAGAAAGGGTAGATCTTGTACAGATGGATTCTTTACTCTAAAACTACTATTAGAAAAGCACAAGGAATTCAACATAGAAACTCATATCGCCTTCGTTGACTTCATAAAGGCTTTTGACAAAGTAGACAGAAATATATTACTACAAATTTTAGCTGATGATAACATTCCACAACAATATATTACTAATATCTTCAACATCTATAAAGATAATGAAATCTCTGTTAAACAAGATGGCAAATTATCTTCTTGGTAAAAGAACAACACTGGAGTAAGACAGGGATGTGGACTTTCACCGGTGCTTTTCATTATATACATGAATAAATTAATAAATGAATGGAGGAAAACACAACGAGGATATATACCCATCAATAGGAACCTCAAACTCGATGCTATTCTTTTTGCAGACGATTTAGCTCTTCTGGCACTTTCCGAAAATGATTTGCAACGATCAATTTATAATTTACAAAAAATAGGTGCCAAATTTAATATGGAAATATCAATTAACAAAACTAAAATTATGGCATTTCATGGGAAGGACCCCATACAAAGTAAAATCTGTCTCCAGAATAAAATTTTAGAGAGATCTAATCAATTTAAATATCTTGGATATTATCTCTCTATCTGGGATGAAAAGGATATCCCTGAAAAAGTTACTAGTTATAATAAAAGTTTAGGAATTGTTAATCAAGTTATGAAATCATGCCTTGTACAAAAAAACACCAGATTACGTTTATATAACACTTTGGCTAGACCGGTGTTGACCTATGGTAGTGAAGCATGGACACTAAAAAAACAACATGAAAGCAGAATAACGGCTTGTGAAATGAGATTCATGTGCAGAACAGCGGGTTACACCAGATGGGATCGGAAAAGGAACACCGATATCTTAAAAGAATTGAAGACTACGCCAATTTTGGAATATATTAAACAGTACCAACTAAATTGGAAACACAATCTTGAAAGAATGAGTTCAAATCGGATCCCCAAAGCTGTTTATAATTATATACCAAGAGGACGAAGATCACTGGGCCGTCCTATGAAACGCTGGAGGGAAAATTTTCTATAGGATCGTAACAGGCCTTGGCCTAATACTTGGAAGGAAGAAGAAGAGAAGAAAAACGAATAATATTAACATTGAAAGAAGCACTACTGGCTTTATAAGTAATGTTTAATTTCCCAATAAAAAGTCTTCTTAATAAAGAAGCCGCCATTTGCAAAAATCGTAGCATTTGGGGTTAGGGAGTTGACTATGCAGAAGAGAAAAATACGCGTTTAGATTGGAGGCCTAGGTAGCTCACTTGGAAGAGCATTGACATAGATAGTCAAAGGTCCTGGGTTCAAACCCCAGTCTAGGCGTATATTTTTCTTTTCAAATATAATTTGTCCATCATTAAGATGTTTAAAAACGAATAATATTAACAATGATGTAATTCGCTTGCACGGATTCATCTGTAGCGCAACAGCTGGTGTGGGTGGGGTTAACATAGAGGAAACACTCTATGGAGATAATGTGAATACGCAGATGGCCCCGTCAAACCTGACTGACTGTAGTTGACAGCTGTTTGCGCTGCCCAGTGTGCCTTTTGCTGGGACTGTTATTTGTCCCTTGACGGCGAATTCGCGTAGGTGTGTGCAGTATTGGGTTTCGTTGTTTTTCCCTAGCCTATACGGCGGTTATATGGGGATTGATTCTATTTTAGCATGTGCTATTGATCTAATGTGGATGTTTGATTCCAAGGCAGATAGATCTCGCTTAATTGGGGCATCGGAAACCGTGTCGCTGATAACTTTCAGGACTGGAATGAGCCACGCCAATCTGCGCTGACCCCTCTGATCTTGGTAATTTCATGCTGAATACTACGGGTGGTTTAATGTGTCGAATATGTTTCTATGTGTAGTACGCCATTGTGGAAGGTGTCCTATATTGCGTACTATGGGGTTTCCATGATCATTTATATTTCGGAGCATGGATGTAACCCTTTCAGTTATGATCCCGTCAAACCGATTGCGATACATGTCTGCTGGCGCGGCGGGAATTTTGAATTTTTATGGCAAATATATTATTTTTTTAAATTCAAAATTATTAATATACCTATTACCTCAGCAGTGCTAGGGTAGCTGGGGTTGAATGCACGCCACTGTTAGATATTAAATTCTGCAAAATTCTGTCGCGACTAAGTCAATGTGTTTGTTGGCCCAAAAATGTTTAGCGTGTTTCATTTAAGCGATATATTTTTTTGCGTGTTTCATAAGTTGATTTTTGTGATCACGTGTTCTTGTTTGTTAGCGTCAGTGCAGCAATAAAATGCGTGCATTTTTCGTTTCTTTATTTGAATTTACTCTAAGCACCTGAATCCCCGAGAACGAAAACAGAATGATGTGATTGGCTTCTTTTGTATTTGTAGTTGCAACTGTTTTGAGAAATAGTTAGAATTTTTGTTTTCCCCTAATAGAAGCAAAATGTATTTGTAATTTCAACGATTGAGGAAAGTGGTGGCAACGATTGCATGTATAGTTTTGTACCTGACTTCTATTGTGTGTCTATACCGTATTCAGCCTTAGATTATCTTCTACCGTAAACAAAGTCACAAAAGATATCCTTCCGCAGGCATCTGTGATTGGTGGAGCGATGGTACTATTTTACGTGCCATCTGATTAATACGTTCCACGTATTCAAAACGAGCGGCCATGTTGAAATAACTGAATTTCCCTCATCGTCAATTAACATGCGCGAATTAGTGTTATATTTGAATTTAAAAAAAATTTGAATTTATATCTACTGTTTACCATTGTCATTTTTTCATATGTTATATTGTGTTTTATTACTTTATTATCATTTTTTGCGATAATTTTGTTCATACATAGTAGATATATTATATAAAATGTAGATTGACCAGGGAACTATGTTTTCATGTGCGCCGGTCTACAACATGTAATTAGGTTCGTGTGGCCAATAAAATCACACTTAGTCACATGCTTCTGTTTACATTACCACGTGAACTAAGGCCTAAAACAGTGTAGTGTTAAGGAAAATAATTTGAGAAAGAAACTTTCCGAATTGGTTCTTCATTTGGTTCGGCTTTCGTTTTTTGGGTGTAAGCTATTCATATGGAAGTTTGAAGTATATTTATAACAGAAGAACGAGCTATTCTAAATTAGAAGATTTGAGTATAGTTCTTGGTGGAACTCTTATTCTGGATTGGACATCAGGTAATGAAAAATTAATATAATATTTTAAAAACTTATTAATTACAATGTTCTGCAGAATCGTTTGCGCATGTGCGAATAAGTAATATATATAAATTCAGAATGACCAACATTCGTAATAAATTCCCAAACGTTTATTAGAAATACATGTACCTAACATTACTTGCATATTAATTGTCCACCGCGTGGTCTCGAGGAAGCGTACTGTCTTCTCACGCAGCAGGCCAAGGTTCGATTCCCGGTCGGGACAGGCTCCTAGGTGAGTTTTTTTGGGGTTTTTCCCCACCTGGAAGAAAAATTTCGGACAGCTGGGCCCAACGGTCCCCGAAAATCTTCCGACCACCATCATCATCATCATCCTTATCATTATCATCATCCTTCATTGGTGTAGAAAGCAACGCGAAGCTACCACAACCACACCCATAATTCCCTTGTAAAGCTGCAAACCATAGCATGAAAATGCTATGACTGAAGAGAAAGACCAGCCAAATTTTGAGAAAGTTTTTTCTATAACCCGCCGAAGTTAAATGAATTTTCCCTCGTAATCTGCTAAAGTTTATTGAAGTTTCCATTAGAGTCATTGATATATAACTAAAGTTTCGTAAAAACAACCTTATTATAAATGGTTGAATAGTGTTTAGTGCATCAGTGGCACAAGAATATTACATGGAAAATTGTGTGCGACGGTTTATACACCACGGCCACACATTTTATTACTTTTAAGTACATGTGGGTTGGTTAGGTTATGTTATGATTTGGTTAGGTTATTTTATGATTTAGTTAGGTTATGTTATGATTTGGTTAGGTTATGTTATGATTTGGTTAGGTTATTTTATGATTTGGTTAGGTTATGTTATGATTTGGTTAGGTTATTGTATGATTTGATTAGGCTATGTTATGATTTGGTTAAGTTATGTTATGATTTGGTTAGGTTATGTTATGATTTGGTTAGGTTATGTTATGATTTGATTAGGTTATGTTATGATTTGCTTAGGTTATTTTATGATTTGGTTAAGTTATGTTATGGTCAGGTTATGTTATGATTTGGTTACGTTGTTATGATTTGGTTAGGTTATGTTATGATTTGGTCAGGTTATGTTACGATTTGGTCAGGTTATGGTTTGGTTAGGTTATTTTATGATTTGGTTAGGTTATGTTATGATTTGGTTAGGTTATGTTATGATTTGGTTAGGTTGTTATGATTTGGTTAGGTTATGTTATGATTTGGTTAGGTTATGCTATGATTTGGTTAGGTTATGTTATGATTTGGTTAGGTTATGTTATGATTTGGTTAGGTTGTTATGATTTGGTTAGGTTATGTTATGACTTGGTTAGGTTATGTTATGATTTGGTTAGGTTATGTTATGATTTGGTTAAGTTATGTTATGATTTGGTTAGGTTATGTTATGATTTGGTTAGGTTGTGTTATGATTTGGTCAGGTTATGTTATGATTTGGTTAGGTTATGTTATGATTTGGTCAGGTTGTGTTATGATTTGGTCAGGTTGTGTTATGATTTGGTCAGGTTATGTTATGATTTGGTCAGGTTATGTTATGATTTGGTCAGGTTATGTTATGATTTGGTCAGGTTATGTTATGATTTGGTCAGGTTATGTTATGATTTGGTCAGGTTATGTTATGATTTGGTCAGGTTATGTTATGATTGGGGTAGGTTATGTTATGATTTGGTCAGGTTGTTATGATTTGATTAGGTTATGTTATGATTTGGTCAGGTTATGTTATGATTTGGTCCGGTTATGTTATGATTTGGTCAGGTTATGTTGTGATTTGGTCCGGTTATGTTATGATTTGGTCAGGTTATGTTATGATTTGGTCAGGTTATGTTGTGATTTGGTCAGATTATGTTATGATTTAGTGAGGTTATGTTATGATTTGGTTAGGTTATGTTATGATTTGGTTAGGTTATGTTATGATTTGGTTAGGTTATGATTTGCTTAGGTTATTTTATGATTTGGTTAAGTTATGTTATGGTCAGGCTATGTTATGATTTGGTTACGTTGTTATGATTTGGTTAGGTAATGTTATGATTTGGTCAGGTTATGTTACGATTTGGCCAGGTTATGGTTTGGTTAGGTTATTTTATGATTTGGTTAGGTTATGTTATGATTTGGTTAGGTTATGTTATGATTTGGTTAGGTTATGTTATGATTTGGTTAGGTTGTTATGATTTGGTTAGGTTATGTTATGATTTGGTTAGGTTATGTTATGACTTGGTTAGGTTGTGTTATGATTTGGTTAGGTTGTGTTATGATTTGGTCAGGTTATGTTATGATTTGGTTAGGTTATGTTATGATTTGGTCAGGTTGTGTTATGATTTGGTCAGGTTGTGTTATGATTTGGTCAGGTTGTGTTATGATTTGGTCAGGTTATGTTATGATTTGGTTAGGTTATGTTATGATTTGGTCAGGTTATGTTATGATTTGGTCAGGTTATGTTATGATTTGGTCAGGTTATGTTATGATTTGGTCAGGTAATGTTATGATTTGGTCAGGTTATGTTATGATTTGGTTAGGTTATGTTATGATTTGGTCAGGTTATGTTATGATTTGATTAGGTTATGTTATGATTTGGTCAGGTTATGATATGATTTGGTCAGGTTATGTTATGATTTGGTTAGGTTATGTTATGATTTGGTCAGGTTATGATATGATTTGGTCAGGTTATGTTATGATTTGGTTAGGTTATGTTATGATTTGGTCAGGTTATGATATGATTTGGTTAGGTTATGTTATGATTTGATCAGGTTATGATATGATTTGGTCAGGTTATGTTATGATTTGGTCAGGTTATGTTATGATTTGGTTAGGTTATGTTATGATTTGGTTAGGTTATGTTATGATTTGGTTAGGTTATGTTATGATTTGGTCAGGTTATGATATGATTTGGTCAGGTTATGTTATGATTTGGTTAGGTTATGTTATGATTTGGTCAGGTTATGTTATGATTTGGTCAGGTTATGTTATGATTTGGTCAGGTTATGTTATGAATTGGTCAGGTTATGTTATGATTTGGTCAGGTTATGTTATGATTTTTTTAGGTTATGTTATGAATTGGTCAGGTTATGATATGATTTGGTTAGATTATGTTATGATTTGGTCAGGTTATGATATGATTTGGTCAGGTTATGTTATGATTTGGTTAGGTTATGTTATGATTTGGTCAGGTTATGATATGATTTGGTTAGGTTATGTTATGATTTGGTCAGGTTATGATATGATTTGGTCAGGTTATGTTATGATTTGGTCAGGTTATGTTATGATTTGGTTAGGTTATGTTATGATTTGGTTAGGTTGTGTTATGATTTGGTCAGGTTATGTTATGATTTGGTTAGGTTATGTTATGATTTGGTTAGGTTATGTTATGATTTGGTTAGGTTATGTTATGATTTGGTCAGGTTATGATATGATTTGGTCAGGTTATGTTATGATTTGGTTAGGTTATGTTATGATTTGGTCAGGTTATGTTATGATTTGGTTAGGTTATGTTATGATTTGTTCAGGTTATGTTATGATTTGGTCAGGTTATGATATGATTTGGTCAGGTTATGTTATGATTAGGTCAGGTTATGTTATTATTTGGTCAGGTTATGTTATGATTTGGTCAGGTTATGTTATGATTTGGTCAGGTTATGTTATGATTTGGTCAGGTTATGTTATGAATTGGTCAGGTTATGTTATGATTTGGTCAGGTTATGTTATGATTTGGTTAGGTTATGTTATGATTTGGTTAGGTTATGTTATGATTTGGTCAGGTTATGTTATGATTTGGTTAGGTTATATTATGAATTGGTTAGGTTATTGTATGATTTGATTAGGCTATGTTATGATTTGGTTAGATTATGTTATGATTTGGTTAGGTTATGTTATGATTTGGTTAGGTTATGTTATGATTTGGTCAGGTTATGTTATGAGTTGGTTAGGTTATGTTATGATTTGGTCAGGTTATATTATGATTTGGTTAGGTTATGTTATGATTTGGTTAGGTTACGTTATGATTTGGTTAGGTTAGCTGATATTAATTTAATGTTACAAATATATGTGTCTAAATTTTCTGATAAAATAGGAAGAAATCTGTTATCTAGAGCCATCTATAGCAATCTTTTTTTTTTTTTTTTTTGCAGTAATAATATTAAGAAAACATCAGAGTGTGCGGAGATGATTAATTTTTTGTATTAGTCATAGATCGATGCTGGGTTGTTTAATGCAATCATGTAACTAACTAACTCACTGGCACTATTGAACCCGTAGGTTCATGGCCGAGCAGACATAAGCTCTCCATACATCCCTATCCTGTTCTGTATAATGAACTTCCCTCATATTATAGTTAATGTTATTTTCCGTAGGTAAAACACCCAGTTTGTTGACCAAGAATGATATGAGAGTATAAAAAATTTTTGTACTGAGTCAATCATTCCCGCTCTTAGACTATTAATGTATGCATGTTAAACAAGGGGGGCACGCCGTAGCGTAGTGGTTAAGGCACTGCGCTACAAGCCGGAAGGTTGAGGGTTCAAGTCCCGGTGGGGTCAGGATTTTTAAAATGACCCAAACCTTCTGGCGCCACTATGGCCCTGGGGTCGACTCAACCTCTAACGGAAATGAGTACCAGACGCTTGTTCTGGGGTAAAGGCGGCCGTCACGCAGGGCTGACAACCCGGCTGACATCAAGTGCCGATTGTCTAGAAATAGTCGGAGCCTTAACCTCCCACTACACCAAGGGCCTCCTGAGGCCTGTAGTGGGAATACTTTTATGTTAAACAAGGAAAATAAGTTGCAATATTCAGAATTGGCGACAGATGAGACACGGTTCTATCCAAATTAATAGAAACCATAAAATAGAATCTTTGCTTTTTGCAGATGATTTTGGTATTAATAGCTCCAACAGAAACAGATTTACAGTATTCTATACACAATTTTAATATAATTGCAAAAAGGTACAATATGGAAATCAATACAAAGAAAACTAAAGTGATGGCCTTTTGTGGGAAATACCCTATACCTAGCAAATTGTTTTGGATGATGAAATTTTAGAACGAGTAAACAAATTTAATTATTTGGGTTATAATTTAACATTTCAAGATGAAGCTGATATATCAAAGAAAATCACAAATTTTACAAAAACAACGGGAACAATTAACAGTATAATGAAACCATCTTTAGTACAGAAGAACACAAGATTGCGGCTTTATAAGGTTCTCGCAAGACCAGTATTAAGATATGGTAGTGAAGCATGGACAATATGAAGAAGAGATGAAAGCCGAATAACAGCAAATGAGATGCAATTTATGCGCCGTGCAGCAGGCTACACAAAGTGGGACCATGAAAGAAATGAAGAAATTATGCAAGAGTTGGATGTAGAACCCATTCTTCACCATATACAAAACTACCAGAACAACTGGAAAGCCCATCTTCAATGAATGCCATCTCATAGAATTCCAAAAGCCATACTTCGCTACTGCCCCCAAGGCAAAAGATCGCTGGGACGTCCAATAAAGCGCTGGATGTGGTGGAGAATTCCTCTTTTAGACCGTAACAGGCCACATGGCCTAATACTTGCATGGATGATGATGATGATGATATCCAGTATTGTTCAGTTGTAACTAGAATTAATAGTGAAGATTGGCTGAAACTTTAAACATATTTTTCTTGAAACATAGATAATGTTGCATAGCCTGTTGATGCATGTTGTTGTCGAATTGAGAATATTTATTAGGCTTAAGGTGATCAGAATTTAATACCAAGTGAAACACATATCAGAGCTCAAAGTGTTGATAAATGGGTTATTACTAACATGTCATTGTATCGTTCAAATTAAATTAAACAAATTCTAAAATTAGTAAACAGTTGGGCTGTTGTACACTTCAGGTCGCAAAAATTTTTCAATTTAATATCTTATTCCACTGATGCACTAAACACGTTTAAAACATTTTGCAACACTTTTAAACATCTTCCAATGTTGCAACGATCTTTTTTTTATATTTATATATTTACGTAAAACATGGTCGTGCTATATTGCTTACTGCTATTTTCCCTCCTCTCCCTATGTTGTTCCAGCGTTGCCACCAACAACAACCCAAAATACTCCAGATGTTGCCAACCATTTCCACGTTCCCTGGATTTCACCTATGTTAGAGTAATTGATTTAGGTTTGGTTAGCTTTTAGGTTCCTTGCTTTTTAAATGTGATTTGATACGTAAAATAAATTACCTCTTCATATGTTATTCTATGAAAAATTCAAAATGTCGGACGGTTACCACGTAAAATCATATTTCCACTAGTTCATTTCGTGTTAATTATACATTTTTAGACAAGTTCTGGGAATTTTGTGTCAATGTTGGTCATACTGATTTCTCATACATATACCGCCAACTGCTGGAGGTTGCATTTATCTACCTGGGATAATTGGAGCACTAGCGCATGTGCACTGCGATTCTATAGAACTTTGAAAAATTTTCGTGCGACCCGAAGTGTAGCATATCCGAAAGAAATATAGTAGTAGATTTCAAATGTTGTGAAGCTCTTGATTTGTCATCAGCTTCCCAATAATATTCAGCAATTTGAATGGTGTTCCAACTATTTTCTGAAGATCAAGTGATCCTTGTTCATTATCGTATTTGTGTCCTTGCATACTATGCAGTGTGGAGAGTCTAGTAGCTTAATTCTACATGACCAGTTTCAAGACAAAATGATGCAACTGGGGCTGTTTGGTATTATATCTGGTTCTAGTAATGTCTTCCATATCTTGGTTTCACATTGGATTTTGTTTTACTCGGCTGTATGGGATTTTATTTTCATTTTGGTGTAGAGTTTGTAAGATAGGTAATTAATCTTACTCTGTTGGATGAGTGCAAGCATATCAGCCTTCTCATTACCTTCCACGCCACAATGTGCTGGAATCCATTGTAGAACAACATTTCTGTTTAGATTTTTCAACATCCTGATGCAATTTTTGGCTTCTATTATTCTATGGTCTGGTTGTGTGTTATGGCTGAGCTAGAGTCAGAAAGTATTACAGCATTTTGGAAGGAATTGATATGTTGTAGGGCTGTAAGTATTACACCGTCATAATCTGTTGTATATTAACATTTGTATAGTAACTTAAATGCTAACATACTCATACAGAGAATGAGAGGTCCAGGGTCAAAGTCCTGGTTCAAGAAATTGCCCCATTAATATTAATTATCTTTTTGGGAAAAGATCAACACTGGAGTAAGACAGGGATGTGGACTTTCACCGGTGCTTTTCATTATATATATGAATAGAATAATAAACGAAAGGAGGAAAACACAACGGGATATATACCCATCAATAGGAACCTCAAACTCGATGCTATTCTTTTTGCAGACGATTTAGCTCTTCTGGCACTTTTTCGAAAATGATTTGCAATGGTCAATTTATAATTTACAAAAAATAGGGGCCAAATTTAATATGGAAATATCAATTAACAAAACTAAAATTATGGCATTTCATGGGAAGGACCCCACACAAAGTAAAATCTGTCTCCAGAATAAAATTTTAGAGAGATCTATTCAATGTAAATATCTTGGACATTATCTCTCTATCTGGGATGAAAAGGATATCCCTGAAAAAATTACTAGTTATAATAAAAGTTTGGGAATTATTAATCAAGTTATGATACCATCCCTTGTACAAAAAAACACCAGATTACTTGTGAAATGAGATTCATGCGCAGAACAGCGGGTTACACCAGATGGGATCGGAAAAGGAACACCGATATCTTAAAAAGAATTGAAGACTACGCCAATTTTGGAATATATTAAACAGTACCAACTAAATTGGAAACATCATCTTGAAAGAATGAGTTCAAATCGGATCCCCAAAGCTGTTTATAATTATATACCAAGAGGACGAAGATCACTGGGCCGTCCTATGAAACGCTGGAGGGAAAATTTTCTATAGGATCGTAACAGGCCTTGGCCTAATACTTGGAAGGAAGAAGAAGAAGATATTAATTTCATATACAATTAATTTTAATTGGATTCATTGTAAATGAACAGAAAATATATGCATTTTTACCAAAAATGCAAGAATTATTCTTAGGTAAAAAAAGAATCTAACAGAGCCCCTGTTGATTCTATAAAAAAAGTCAAATTATTATTATCATCATCCATCCAGAGTAATTCTGCCCGAAGGCAAGTCCTTCACAGCAATCATAGCATTTTCATGCTATGCTTGCAGCTTTACTAGGGAATTGTAGGTGTGGTAGCTTCCCGTTGCTTTCCACACCGGTTAAGGATGATGATGACGATGATAATGAGAAGGATGATGATGGTGGCCATATGATTTCGGGGACCGTTTGGGCCTTAAAGTTTTCCTGACATTTGTCTTACAGGTGAGGAAAAACCTCACCCAGAAAAACTGCCCCGACCGGGGATTGAACCCGGGCCTGCTGCGTGACAAGGCAGCACGCTACTTCGAGACCACAGCGGTGGATTATTATTATTATCATAAAGATATATAATTCCTATTAAAAAAAAAGCTAGATCAAGTTATATTGAATTGCACAATAAAACTTTGAATGTAAATGAAACCCCTAACGCTTAGAATAACTTGATTAATGGTTTTTAATTTATTTAAATTAATTTTTCTTTTGAAAATAATAATATCCAGTAAAGGAAAATGTTAAATTTAAAATATCAGATCAAAGTATTGTATAAATTAAAAATTAGTGAATTATGGAATCTTTGAAATTTGTTTTCTCTTTTGTTGTACATGTAATGTTAGGAAAATGAGGAATTTGGGTAGATACAATTAGTAGCAACTGAGGGACCACATGGCTGGATGATTCACCACTGTGGATGTGAGGCCAGCAGCTGACTGTTAAGTCGAGGCCTTCAATTAACTGGTTTGTTTGTTTGTGTTTTTCAGAAATGATGCCAAACCAACATCCCGAGAGCATTCCTGAAGACGTTAGCATTCCACTGGAGAGGTAAGTCACGCACAAAAGTTTGGAAAATGCCGATTTCTTGCAAATTGACAAGAAATGAATTCTTATGTCACATGACTGTCTAATTTAGCACCACGACCAGGTTCTCCTTCAACAATTGAATAGTTGCCCCAAAAACAGGTCTAAGCCGTAAACTGCTACTCTCGAGTTAACTAACTTCTTCTGCCATTTTGTTACATATAGATCAAGTTTTAAAAATAAATAAAGCAGGTCTGGTAGAGAGTCTTCATGTTTGGTGCTTCAGCCCATTGCAGACCTTGATCGCCCCAACTATGCGCCTCCATCCATTTGTATCTTCTGCCTTCCTTCTCCATTCCTGGACTCCAATAACCGTCAGATCCTCTTCCACGCTGTCTAGCCATCTGGTAAGAGTCTTTCAACTTTCCTTTTTCTCCCTCTATTCTATAGAATTTATCTATTTGGGCAATGTGTGTTTCTTCCAGTCGATGTAAATGGCCCAGTCATGTCAACCTTGTAGATTTTATTATTCTGACTCTGTCAGTATCACCATCTCAGTCATGGACTGCGCCATTTGCCATTTTGACTTTTTGGTCCATATATTTTCCTTAGAATCCATCTTTGAAATTCATTCATTCATTCATAGTGTTCTGCTCAAGAGCAGGTCTTTCACTGCAAACTCAGCATTCTCCACTCTTTCCTTGACTCAGCTTTCCTTTTTGTATCAGCATACAAACCATTTATTTTAATGTTGTCTATCATCTGATGTCTTTTTCTGCCTCTAACTTTCTTCCCGTTGACCATTCCTTCTAGGGCATCCGTCAGCAGGCAGTTTTTTTCTTAGCCAGTGGCCAATCCAATTTCTTTTCCTCTTCTTTATGAGTTCCAGCATTGTTCTTCTTTCACCCACTCTGCCTATCACATCTTTATTCCTTACTTTGTCTGTCCATTTTATACATTCCATTCTTCTCCATATCCACAACTCAAAAGCTTCCAGTCGCTTTTCCTCATTCAGTCGTAATGTCCAAGTCTCTGCACCATACAATGCTACACTCCACACAAAGCACTTCACTAGCCTCTTCCTTAATTCTCTTGCCAAAGGTCCGCAGAAAATGCTTCTCTTCTTGTTGAAAGCTTGTTTTGCCATTGCTATCCTCTGCTTTACAGTTCATGTTACTACTGATAGTACAACCCAAGTATTTGAAGCTCTCCACTTGCTCAATGGCCTCATCTTTAATCCTCATGTTTATCTTCCTTTGTTTCTTTCCTATAATCATGACCTTTGTCTTATTTATATTTATCTTCATCCCATAATCCTCGCACTTGTCATTCAGCTCCATCAGCATGTTCCTCAGTGTCATTGCATCTTCTGCTAGCAAAGCCATATCATCAGCAAATCTTATGCACTTTATTCTTCTTCCTCCCATGTTTCAAATACATTAAATTTATTTTCAACACATTTATCTGGAAGAGAGTAGAGATAGTTTTACATGCACCATGTCATGATGTTCTCCGGATAGATCACTAATCCACTGAAAACTAAATCTTTCAACTTTTATTGTTTAGATTTCTTTTCGAGACAACCATTTATTTAAAGGTTAATATGTTAACCCTTAACTTCACAATGTATCTTTTAAGATACATTGATTTCATTTATTTATTTTGTTTAGAAAACAATAAAAAAATAAATTATTATAAATTATGTTGTTATTATTAATTTCATACATCTCAATGATGGATAAATCATATTTGAAGAGAAAAATTATACGCTCAGACCGGGACTTGAACCCGGGACCCTTGGTTTTCTAGTCCAAGTGCTCTACCATTTGAGCTACCTGAGCAAGTACCGATAGAAACGCAAATTTTTCTCTATATACGTTGTAATTCCCGTTTAGATCGGCACTTGCTCAGATAGCTCAAATGGTAGAGCACTTGGACTAGAAAACCAAGGGTCCCGGGTTCAAGTCCCAGTCTGAGCATATAATTTTTCTCTTGAAATATGATATTATAAATTACTTAAGTTTGTGTCAAATTATATAATAATGTGGCCTACAACAATAACTCAGAGTTGTACATTATTTTGTTTTCTTTGCGGTCTGAAACATTTGAATAACTGACATGAGAAATAATTATTTCGCCAATTTAAGGGTTAAATTTAATTATTTGTTTTTGTATTTATTCAAGATGGAATAATATATATTGTGATTATTTTAGCAGTATGGCGGAACGTGTGACGTCCACTTCTGAAGATCTGCCGCAGGAATCAGCTCAGACGATGTCATACTCAGGTCAAGGTGTGGTGGGAAGCCCCACATCTCTCGCTGAGAACCTCAACACTGCAATCTCCTCTACTGTGGATCCTCCTCCTCCTCCTCACAACACCGAGTACAGAAATGGTAAGTACTTCTATACTCCTTGATGTCACCTTGTGTCTACTGAACTTCAGGAGGCAATATATATGTTCAGGATGTTAAAATTCTAACAATTGCTTTATTGGAGAGAGAGTAAGTTGTCGTAGATTTACAGCACTAAATACCTGTTTAAAATTTAAAATAAATTCTGTTCATTTATACATTAAATTTGGGAATTTTTAACATTATGAGGTTCAATTCATAAGAATTAAATGAATTGTGATTTATTCTTACCTCATACTTCTATTTTTATTTATTTTTTTCAGAAATTGCTATTTCCACATCTGCGACATAATCTTCCAAATTATTTGAAAAATTTATGCAAGTTTTTAAACCATTGATGTTTTTATTATTAATTTAACATTTCTCATTGAAAGATAAATTATATTTGAAGAGAACAATTTTCGCCTAGACCGAGACTCAAACCTGGGACTTTTGGCTTGCCGGGCCAAACGCTCTACCAACTGAGCTACCAAGGCGAGTTGCGATCTAGATGCAAATTTTTCTCTTATATACGTTGTAATTCCCTCGCCTCGGTAGTTCAGTTGGTAGAGCATTTGGCCCAGCAAGCCAAAGGTCCCGGGTTCGAAGTCTCGGTCTAGGCGAAAATTTTTCTCTTCAAATATAATTTATCTTTCAGTGAGAAATGTTAAATTAATAATAAAAACACCATTAGAAGCCTTACTAGCTTTATAAAGTAATGTTAAATTCCCAATAAATGTCTTCTTAACTAAGAAGCCGCCATTTGCAAAGATAAAAGCAATGGTTTCAAAAGCATTTGTTGAGAGGGAATTACAACGTATATAAGAGAAAAATTTTGCATCTAGATCACAACTCGCCTCGGTAGCTCAGTTGGTAGAGCATTTGGCCCAACAAGCCAAGGTCCTGGGTTCGAGTCTCGGTCTAGGCGAAAAATTTTCTCTTCAAATATAATTTATTTTTAAACCATTGTTGAGTAATTTAGTTTCTTCTTTGGTTAACAACTCTTTTGAAAAAATTAATTACATTGGTGTTATCTTGTGATTCTGATTTTTGGTTTTTATTTACAATTTTGTGGTTGGTAATTCTCCCGAGATGCATCATTTTTGTGAATAAGGTTATTGAATTTCTTCTTTTGGGTTTTTATCTTCTTGCCTATTATGAAATTTATTTTTTCAAAACAATTATTCAAAAGATTTTCCAGCCAAATATATCCTAAGATTTTTTGAAAGTTTCAAATGAAGATTTCTAAGTCTAATATGTTTAATTTGGCAAATCCTTTATTCTTCCAAAACTTTCTTTTCAGTTAATCTTTCCTCTTTACTATTATTATTAAATCGACTATTTTCCTAACAAATTTTGGTACAATATTATTCTTTAAACATTTCTTTATAAATCTGATGTCTGCTAAAGTTTTTTTTCTTTTTCTCCTTTAATTAAAAAAATTCTTTAATGTTCTTCTTTAGTTCAAAGAAATTTTGGCTGTTGTACAGTTCAGGTCGCAAAAATTTTTCAATTTAATATCTTATTCCACTGATGCACTAAACACTTTTAAACACGTTTAAAACATTTTGCAACACTTTTAAACACATTTTAAACATCTTTCAATGTTGCAACAAGTTTTTTTTCATATTTATATATTTGCGTAAAACACGGTTGTGCTACATTGCTTACTTCCTACTCTTTGTTATTTTCCCTCCACTTCCTATGTTGTTCCAACGTTGCCACCATCAACAACACAAAATACTCCAGATGTTGCCAACCATTTCCACGTTCCCTGGATTTCACCTACGTTATGGTAATTGATTTGTGTTACAATAATTGATTTAGGTTTGGTTAGCTTTTAGGTTCCTTGCTTTTTAAATGTGATTTGATACGTAAAATAAATTATACATTTTTAGACAAGTTCTGGGAATTTTGTGTCAATGTTTGGTCATACTGATTTCACATACACATACCGCCAACTGCTGGAGGTTGCATTTATCTACCTGGGATAATTGGAGCACTAGCGCATGTGCACTGCGATTCTATAGAACTTAGAAGAATTTTCTTGTGACCCAAAGTGTAGCATATCCGAAATTTTTATTAAAGCTTTCCAAAGGATTTAAATCTAACGATGTATGAGGTAAGAAATAATCACGATTCATTTAATTCTTATAAATTCTGTTCACCTCACCTCGTATCCCCTCTTCTAATTAGCACGGGACACTTTCCTCGTGGAAGATCTACGCACAAAGTTCTTGCTACTAGTTACTACATTGAAGGAGATTGACAAAAAAGGAGAAAAGAAATACCAGATGATTTTTACGTAACAGATGCAATAATCAATTGAGACTAGACTGGACCAAACAACAAGATATGCAGTGCAGACTGGCAGTTATCACCACAAACTCTGCAGAATTTCAAATTATCATGATCCATCAATGGACTGCGTGTGTAAGCTCTGTACAATTTCAATGTTTGTTTGAAGACAAAAAATTGTTGCTGGCTGCTGTACAGTAGAGACCATATCTAATGCCCATTTGTGCGGACTTGTTCCAATTTTTATTTAGACCTGTTTCAAAACTTAGGCAATTTCATCATCAATAATTTCATGACTGATGTTCAGTTGTCCAGGAGCACTGCTTCTTACTCCATCTGTTGGTGGATCGATGAACCTCTAAATTAAATCAACTTCCTTGGAATTTCAAAATTCATTACTTTTCCATTTCTTTTTCATCTTAATAGAATTAAAATGAGTCGTACGTCATCTCACCCCTTACTCCATGTTTTTGACAACCAAGGACCGCGTTTCAAGGACAGCCATATTTGCAGCTATTGAATTTTTGTCTTCACCATCATCCTCTAGTATTGATTTGATGAACTTGGAGAAATTCCAGAATTCATGGATCTATATTTATTGTTATGAATGTATATCTCTTCCCAGACTGTTAATTCCAAATGTTTTGAAAGTTGGTTGGTTGGTATCTAATGTCAAGCACTTGATAATGAAATAATTCACTCTCTTGCACTCCAATATTTAGCAGAAAGGCTGGTCTCTTCTACAAAAGCTGGACAACGGACGAGATGTTTTCTTTCCATATCTTCATTTAAATGTTTTGAAAGTTTAGTTTTTTTTTTTTCAATTTTATGATTCTCCAGCAAACTATCAGCTGCAATTGATGATTTCTCAATTGAGGAGTTGAATGGAATATGGCCATGTTTTATCCTGTTTCCGTTCAATGTATTTTTGGATTCACCATTTTGTAGTTGGTCAGTCTGAAATGTTTCATTTCCATGTCTCGATTACAGCAGGTTCAGCAGCTGATTGTCCATTGTGAACGCTGGAGCTATTTTCACTTCAGGTGAACTCCTACATATGATGGTTTTAGAGGGTCCAATTGTGAATCCAGGGACCCACTTAAACACACGGGAAGATTTTAATCAATTCGGTCCAGTCGTTTAGGAGTAGTTCAATAACACACGTACAGAAGAATTATATATCAATCCGTAGTAATTCTGCCCGAACGCAGGTCTTTCACTGCAATCATAGCATTTTCATGCTATGCTTTGCAGCTTTACTAGGGAATTATAGGTGTGGTAGCTTCCTGTTGCTTTTCACACTGGTGAAGGTGATAATGTTAATGAAGATGATGACCGGATGATTTTTGGGGACTGTTGGGCCCTAAGCTTCCTGACATTTGTCTTACAGGTGAGGAAAAACCCTGAAAAAAACGTTACCCAGGAACCTGTCCCAACCGGGAATCAAACCCGGGCCTGCTGCGTGACAAGGCAGCACGCTACCTCGAGACCACAGCGGTGGACAACTGATTGTATCAATTAAAATAAACAACAATGTTATGCATTTAGTTATATCACTTGCTAATATCTCAAAACGTTTATTTTTTAATTGTGCCCATATTGCATTCCACTCCTCAATTTCACTATTTTTTTATATTTCTAACAATATCTTTGTTGTTAATTCCAGAGCATTAGCTACATGCATATTTGTAAAGTGTTCTTTTGTATGAGTTTCTAAATTCCCATTAGTTTTCTGTGTATATATACTTTCTTGCAGTCATTTCACTAATTTAATAAATTCCAGATTTCTTACCAATTGGGATTATTTATTTTCTGTGGTAGACTAGTGGTTATGCCCTTTTGCCTCTAGTTCCAAGGGTCGTGGGTTCAAACCTGGATGGAGTCGATGGACAGTTTTTAGAACAGAAAAATCTAAGGAGCAAGTTCTATGGTAAAAACTATTAAGCCATCGTCCCGAGTCTGAAGATTTTCAGGCTCGTAAAAGATCCTTAAGCAGAATAAAGAGGCCCCTAAGCAAAATTTACCAACATCATGTCCTAGTAATACCTTATTAGACTGTTAGACGTCTCATTGCATGACATCTATGAGCAAATAAGGTTACTAAGAATTAACATTGTCTAGTAACTCCTTACAAAGGAGAGGCCATGGCTCAACAACGGGCTCTGCCATTATAGATAGATAGATAGATATTCTTCAAATAAAATTTGTTATTCGGTAAGAAATGATAAATTTAATATTTAAGATTGAGTCCACCGCTGTGGTCTCGGGGTAGCGTGCTGCCTTGTCACGCAGCGGGCCCTGGTTCGATCCCCGGTCTGGACAGTTTTTCTGGGTGAGGTTTTTATCGGGGTTTTTCCTCACGTGTAAGACAAATGTCAGGAAAACTTTAAGGCCCAAACGGTCCCCGAAATCATATGGTCATCGCAATCATCATCATTCATATTCATCTTAGGTTAAGCTTAGTATTAGGGACTCTCCTGGCGCATCATTATCATCGGGGCAACGTAACCCTGCCTTCCAGGTGTCCCAACCTTAGAAGTGGGTTACAACTACGCCATGCCGGGAGAGAAACCAGGAATGTCGAAAGACAAACCTGGGGCATTCGAAAAATAAAAAAAAAATTTAAGATTTAAAAAAAATGTTTGTATACATAGGATGTTAAGCTGACATCTGAATGTTGTGTTTCAGTTGCCGGTGCTGAACCTTATGACGCAGCGAGACATAAGCGAGTATTGGAAGAAGGTGACAGAGCAACTACTGCCAAATTGAGTGCAAAGGAAGGCAACCACTCTTGTACCAGTGAAGTAGCATCATGTAGTTTCACGGAGACACCTGAGTCGGAGCGTCCCAGAACCTGCTGCCATCCTGCAGGTGCTCATAATAAAGTTGATCTGCTGCCAGTAAAGAAGAGGAAGGTTGTGCTCGCACCTGCTAGTGAATTCCAACCAGGACATCACGTCATGGAACAAGAAGTGGCTGTACCTTCTCCACCTCTGCAAGTTCCAGTGCAGCCGCCGGTGTCCCCTGGTCAGTATCTCATTCTGTTACAACACTAGAATTTTCATTCAACTGCATGTTGTTAATTAATGATAGAGTTATATTGTATCCTCCTTTCAGAAGGTCAATTCCAACCATCTCTATCTTCCCGTGCTTTCCTTCTTTTTAGTTCTTCCCAGCCGTATTCTCTTTCTAGACTTTTCTTCATCTGGTTCATCTATCTTTCTCGTAGTCATTCTCCTTGTGTATTGAGATTTAAAAGTGTTTGTGGTAGTCTTTCGTATTCCATTCTTTGTAGATGTCCTAACCATTTAATCTTTTTTTTATAAATCTGTTGTTAATTTTTCAACATGTAAGGTCTCCCTGAGTTTGTTATTTCTTATTCTATATCTCCTTGTTTTATGTACCATTCCACATAAGAATTTCATTTCTGTAGCTTGAATTCTGCTCAAGTCCTGCTTTGTACATGTCCAAGTGTCAGGTGCATATGTTAACATTGGTTTGAAATAAGTTTTATACATTGCCATTTTAGGCGTGATGGGTGTATCTTTATTCCAGATTAATATTTTAGTTAAATTATAGACATTTAAACTTTTTTCTATGACTGGCCTCATAGAATAATAGTTTGTGTTACTGACTACAGTTGAATGACGTCCCGAGTTCAATTCCCGATCAAACAATGGAAATTTTCCATAAAGCAAATTATTGGTTGCCCATAGTCTGGATTTTAGGTTAAGAACTCTCCTGGTGCTTCATTACCATATCATATCATTGGGGTAACATAACTCTGCCTTTCAGGTGCCCCAACATGAGAAATGGATTACAATTTCACCAATGCCAGGGGAGGAATCCAGAAATATTATAAGAGACAACCTGGTGGCATCAGACGAATAAAAAAATATTTTCTTTATTGTATTCACGTAGACTTTCATGGCAGGAGTTGCTATTATGATCTTGAAGAAGATTTTTGGGCTGTAGGCCGTGGTTTTGAGCCTTGTACTTCCCCGACATTTTGCCAAATGCAGTCTCTAGCGAAATGTCGGGGAACTACAAGCCTGACGACCACGGCCTACAGCCCAAAAATCTTCTTCAAGATCATAATTTTCTCTATTCTTTTCCTGATTTCAGTCTGTATTTTGCCATTTGCATTTATCACTGTTCCTAGTAATAGTATAGACAAATGTGATGGTACAGAGAGAAGTGTGTGAATAAATTGGAAGCCTAATAGCTCAGATGGAAGAGCACTCATGTACAGAAGTATATTTATCTCTTCAAATTTAATTTGTAAATCTTGTTTGTGCAATAGGGACTTATCTAAGTGTTTGTTTGGTTTTTCAGGTTCCAGCAGGACACAACTGCCGCACAGTCTCATAGAGGATCGTGTGAACACCTCAGAGCCAAGTAGTGACAGCGGTGAGACAGATGATGACTCAGGAATTGAATTCGTTAGTGGCCAATTTAAGCAATCGCAGCCCACAGGCCAGGTAGTCATAACTCAACGGTCATTCGAGGAATTCCTGGACTCAGAGCAACGTCCTGCTGTATACACTGCACCGCTAGAGTCCCCTACCGCTTGCTGCTTGTTCCCATACAGTCCCCATACCCAAAGTGTATATCATTTTGTCAGTCCATCATCCCAGAACCAGTGCAGCGGTAGTGAGCCGGCAGAAGTCCCGAGTGCCCCACAGGCCACTGCTGATCACCTACTGCGTGAGAGGATATTACTCCTTCAGCAACACATGGAAGAGGCGGAGAGACGACTTAGTGATTCTTGTGCCATGTTCAGACCAGTGGCTCCACACCGTCAGCCACCAGAGCCTACACCTCAGCAACCAACTGTGTACAGTCATCCTGAAGGACGTTCTGCTATGATCCCACCTCCTATGGTAAGTGTATGTATCAAATAGCTACTCTGTTATAATTTAAAACAAAAATTCTTTCCACTTCACCTCATATCCTGTCTTGTAATTAGACCAGTTTCATAACCTTAGTGGTTACATCTTCAGTAGTTACATGACTGATGTTCTGTTGTCTTACTTCATCTGTTTGTGGACCGATGAACTCACCAATCAAATCAACTTCCTTACTTACTTACTCACTGGCACTATCGAACCCGTAGGTTCATGGCCACATGGACATAAGTTCTCCATACATCCCTATCCTGAGCTCAAATCAACTTCCTGGCAATTTAAAAGTTCTTCTTCTCTTCTTCTTCCTTCCAAGTATCAGGCCAAGGCCTGTTACGATCCTATAGAAAATTATCCCTCCACCATCTTCCGGGAAATTCTCGTATAAGACTTGAAAGCATAATAATAGTCCCTTCGATTGGTTGCTGGCCAAAGGAAGGCAAGACCAGTGATGGGGCTGCCATCTTATAGCCTCTGGTCAGGCTTTTCTGGAGAAGAAAAGAAAATAAAGGAAAGAAGAAATGGAAGAAAGGAAAGACTCCCTAGCCCTCGGATGCCCTAATAGCATTGGGGTCGAAAAAACAAGAGTTAACCAAGAGAGGTTAGATAGTAAAGTTAAAAGAGTGCAAAACACAAGTAAGTGGAAGAAATGTTTTGCTCAGCTTGGGCACCTTGTGGTCGCCATCCACATATCCCCTAGATGAGGACCCCTGAGGGGATTCATTAATTTTTTTTTCTTAGTTTTTCGAATGTGGATTTTTTACCAAACTGTGAGCTATTTATATTTTTATTTATTTTATGAAAGTAGCCTTTCTTTCAATTTGAGGTTTTTCTGACCAATCATGAGCGACTACAGCTGAGTTTTGCAATTCCCCATTTTTGACATTCCTTCACTCCTTGTTTTCAAATTTATTTTAGTTTTCCCTGTGAAAATTTTATCACAATCTCTGCATTTAATCTGATAAATTGATAATTTTTATTCTTCAATTCTGTCATTTTTGTTGGTTTTAATTATCCTATTGAGGCTGTATTTATTGCTCGGTTCCAATCTTATGTTGTACTTTTTTTTAATTTGAGGAGCTTCAATGGATGCTAAGTGAATTTCTTAAATCCACTAAGATTATTAAACAGATCTAATTAACAGACAGGACATGATGTGAGGTGTAAAGAATTTTATTTGAAATGTCATAGTGATAATTCCTGTAATACAGTGGGATCAGTATAGCATTGGGCAGCAGACGTGGGGATTTCACTGTACACTGCTTACGCACTCGTGGCAGGGAACAGACAGCATAGGATCGTGGTGATACAACCACATGCATTTTTGTGACAATTTTACAAATCATCGTACGTAGCAACTTTATTGATGCAGGTGCTGGAACACGGTCAGCCGGTTGAAGAGCATGTGTTTTGGTTATTTTATACGGATGCAATTTTAACAACTATGAAGTATATTCATTAAGGTAGAATATTTTTTATCACTCACCTCATATTGTTCTTCTTATTTGATTATAAACTAGTTTCAGAACATAGTTTCTGTTCCATCCTCAGTATCGTCATGACCGTTGTTCTGTCGTCTTGAAGAGCTGTCCTTCTCTCCTTCCATTGGCTGATTTGTTATATTTTGAATCTGAGGTTATGTCCGCCATATTGGATTTTCGTGTTTCCTATTTAGACTTGATATGTCTTATAATTACTTATTTTAGGAATTCTCACTATGAGGTATATTCATTAAGGTAGAATATTTTTTATCAGCCAATGGAAGGAGAGAAGGACAGCTCTTCAAGACGACAGAACAATGGTCGTGACGATACTGAGGATGGAACAGAAACTATGTTCCAAAACTAGTTTGTAATCAAATAAGAAGAACAATATGAGGTGAGTGATAAAAAATATTCTACCTTAACTTTCTACTTGTTGCAAAGGTGCCTAAGTGTTGCAATTGATAACAGATGTCGTCTAGTGTTTCTTCTGTGAGAACGCTATGTGTCTTGTGTGGTTTCTTAGGCTCGACACTTCCTGTTGGATGAAATTTGTTGTACAGAGTATGGACTGTTAAATGTGATGGAATTTTTACACCCGGGATCGCATTTCAAAGAGTCTTCGTACTTGGCTGGCAGACTGAGTTAACAAATGAGGGACTGAGTGGAATAAGGGCCCATCCCAACCAATGGTTGATTTTTAATTATTTGCAGATTATGTTTCCTGTGGTCATCTTCTGTTAATCTTTAGAAGCTCATAATTCTAACTTTGCTCAAAAGAGGGTAAATGAGACTTTATGTCTAAGAAAAATTTCTAACTTCTTCACGCGCGCAGGAAATAAAGGCCCATCCCAACTGCTGACACGTGACCGTATATTGTCCGCTACTCTGTAGTCCACTGCAATACTGACTAGCATTGCCGGCAAATATCAGCAAATGCAGAATGATGTTTTTATTGTTGATTCAACATTTCTCAATGAAAGATAAATTATATTTGAAGAGAAAATTTTTTGCCTAGACCGGGATTCGAACCCGGGACCCTTGGCTTTCCGGGCCAAGTGCTGTACCAACTGAGCTACCGAGGCGAGTTACGATCTAGACGCAAATTTTTCTCTTATATACGTTGTAATTCCCTCTCGCCAAATGCTTTTGAAACCATTGCTTCTATCTTTGCAAATGGCGGCTTCTTAGTTAAGAAGACATTTATTGGGAATTTAACACTACTTTATAAAGCTAGTAAGGCTTCTAATGATGTTTTTATTATCGATTCAACATTTCTCAATGAAAGATAAATTATATTTGAAGAGAAAAATTTTCGCCTAGACCGGGACTCGAACCCGGGACCCTTGGCTTTCCAGGCCAAGTGCTCTACCAACTGAGCTACCGAGGCGATAGGGAATTACAACGTATATAAGAGAAAAATTTGCGTGTAGATCGTAACTCGCCTTGGTAGCTCAGTTGGTAGAGCACTTGGCCCGGAAAGCCAAGGGTCCCGGGTTCGAGTCCCGGTCTAGGCGAAAATTTCTCTTCAAATATAAATGCAGAATGGCTGATGCGGCAGGTTCTTGTGCAAATGGAAATAATGTAATAAAATATAAGAAAAGAAAAATAAATGTGCAAGAGTGGAATAAATCGAAGCAGAACATTTTACGCAACAGTGGAAAGGAAAATATATCGAACTGAATCAGTTGCTTCAAGAGGTGCTAGTTGTTTGTTAAAAGCTGTGCCACTGATTGAAAAAGGTGCTAATAAAAACAAGAATTATACAATAATTGGACTTTGGCTGTACGTGATTGATTGTGGTTGGTTTGAAGAAATTGAACATAAATTTCTTGTACCAGGTCACACTTTCCTTCCCTGTGATTGGTGTGATTGAAAAAGTTAAAAGAAAAACACAAGCGGTTTATACACCTGAACAGAGAGCTCACCTCATAAGAAAGAGTTGAACAAAGAAACTATTCACAGTAATTGAGATAAATGCAGAAGATTTTAAAGATTTGGATAACTTAAATACAATGTTCACAAAGAGAAATGCGACGCTGGACAAGCATAAGGTAGACATGAGATAAGTATCTCAGTTTCATTTTGTGGAAAACTAAGATGTAATGTACACCCTGCGACAAAAAAAATGAGCCATCTCTTGAACGCACATTTGTTCTAAGTCATACTCGGCACAGCGGTAAAGCACGCGGTCACTGTTTTTGTTAACGAAGGTCACAGGTTCGTGTCTTCAATTACGCTATGCAGTTTTTTGTGATATTTGTATTAAAACGTTTTATGGATTAAATACATTTTATTTTGACATTTAAATTAATCTATACTTTTTAAGTTCATAATTTTTTTATACCGTTGAGGTTATAACAATGTTGGTTGGTTGGTTGGTATCTAATGTCGAGCACTTGATAATGAAATCATTTGCTCTCTTGCACTCCAATATTTAGCAGAAAGGCTGGTCTCTTCTACAAAAGCTGGACAACGGAGGAGATAACTTATACACATGCCATTGAGCACACAAGAAAAAGTGGAACGAGCACCTTATCCACTTGAAGCACACTATCTGACTGTGACCGTGAATGCGTGGCATGTGCTAGTATACTCATACTGCTGAGTCTACACATGTAAGCCTTCGTCACCGCACAGTACAATACTATATTGATCACACTGAACCTGTACCGGGAGAAAAATCTTATGGTTTAGCTATGTCTTGAGATGTTACAGTATTAAGACGATCCATGATGATTAAAGTAACAACAGTATAGATCCATGAACTTTGTAGTTCCTGGTTCCCCAAGTTCACAAAATCAGATAGCAGTTTGAAAGTTGATGTTACCGACAGAATTTGAAGAGTTGGATTTTTGGTCGAGGACAGGAAACCAGTCCTGTCAATATGAAATGAGATATAAAAAGATTTCTCTGATTTTTATATAAATAGTAACATTACATATTAAACCATAGGAAAGTAATGTAGTTTCCTATAATGGAGAATTAGTTATGCTGAGAGATGCATTATTATTACCGTAGAATGGGGTGAATAGCAACAGTTTTGAACTTCAAGTTTAAATATCAAAAGTACTATAAGAGATATTGAATTGAGACCTACCTCGGTTTATGGGTCTTCCCGTCCTCTACAAGCCTGCAGCTTCATATTTTCTTTTTTATGGCAAGGTAAAATTTAAAAAAATTGAAAACATGCTGTTTCTATACACCCCATCGAGCGGGGTCAATAGAAACAGGCATTGTTTTTCGCGTTTGTTTCTATTTCAGAGTTTGTTGGGGGCAATAGAAACAGTAAGCATTGTTAAGGGATGGATAGAAACACAAACGAGTGGTAATCAGAGCAAAAAATTTAATTACAATATATCGTAACCGATACCCAAAAACAAAAAGAACAAAAGTGAGAATACAAAGTTTAGTCTAATAAATATGAAGGCACTTAAGTCATCCTGAAAACAGATTTGTCTTTCCAGCGAGAAGCAGACTTTGAGGTTTGAACAACTGGCATCAATTTTTAATTACATCATCCTTGGAGAAAAATGATTCTTCATCAGTCAAGGAAAACATATTACTGCTGAGGGTTTTCTTGCAAAACAGTCCAACATAACCGTCATCTTGAAAGTCAGTGACTTTGGAGACATACATTCTAAATACATTTTTAGTTTTTCCATATACCTTCACGATTACAAAATCGTCAGGTTGGATTAATCTGTCAAGTTCTTTTGAAAGTTCGGCATTTGCAGAAGAATCGGATAATGTGAGATCTGAGTCACTGTCTTGCACAGAATAGTCCGAATCTTCTGGTGATGATTCTAAATCGAGTTTTTTATTTTTCTTTTTCCTGGCACTTACACTTTGTTTTCTGGGTACCTGTGGATTATCATTGTCAGTGCTTGTACCAGCAACAGATGTGCTAGGTCCAGTCTGATCTGGATCCGGTGGAAAATCTGCCACAGAAACACTTTTTCCTGGACCAACATCTACTTTCACTCGCTTTTTTCGAGCTGGAACTGTTTCTGTGTGTCTTAGAGCTGTTAATAGTTCCTTGAAGGAAGCATCAATAGCAGCAACAGGAGATAGTGCTGGTGTTGTGGCTCTTGAGGATTGGGTTGATTCAATAGACAAATCTGAGGAGGGTAGCATCTTTAGTACTTCCTTCCGATTTAGGGGCACAATACCACATTTTCTAAAGCCAGAAATTACATTTTCCGATTTGCATGATTCACACAGTTTCTTTAGCAAACTAGGAAACTTGCTCTTTTGAATGGTAGCTTCATTCTTGCCGGGTCCTTTTTCCAATCTAGAAGGATTGAACGCCATGCCATTTTGAGAGGCCGAAAGAATGCCACGTCTAATGGTTGAGTGAGGTGCGTGGAGTTTGCTGGTTAAAAATATAAAGTGGACATCATTTTCTGCACATTTTTTAATGAGATCCAAGGACAAGTGGCTAGATAAGTTGTCTCCAATCATGTACTTTTTGCCAGGTAAACGTCTAAGATAAGGAAGGGCTATGGTTTCAACATAATCAGAAAAACAAAAGTTGTCGAACCAACCACTTTTGGTCCTATTGTATCTGGACCCATCAGGGCCTCCTTCTCTCCAACTTTCATACAAGTGTAAAGATTTATAGACTACATATGGGGGTAAGAGGTGACCATCACCAGCAGCTGAAAACATGACAGAAATGGAGCATTTGGTTGAGTTCATCACCCTTTCTGGGTACTTACATCCACGCTTAGTTATTACTTTATGTTTTCCAGGATCATCAGAAAGGTTCGTTTCATCATAATTATAATGTTTGATGAAGGAACGTCTCTGAGCTCTGCTTCTAGTCTGTCAAAGTACTCATTGATCGTTTCTGGGGAGACACCTGCTCTGACCCGTTTAATGTTTTGGCATAACCTTTGTGACAAGTCAGCCTTATGTCTATTCAAAAAAGAATAGACAAAATCACGGCCAGGAAAGTTGTCTTTGAATTTTTTATGGTTCTACCTTGGCGGTCAAGCGATTCTTTGACCAAAATTCGCAGAGTCCACGAATCAATTGGGTAGCCCCAGTCAGCACAAATAATAAGTCTACTCGCCACAGTTTTTTCCTCTTCTTCTGTTAAAGCGGTTTGCCCTCCTTTTTTCTTAATTTGATCACCTTTTTTCAAATGTCTGTAGAGGACACTATAATGGATGTCATATTTTGCCGCTGCATTTCGAAGGCTAAGGCCATTAGTTATGTCTTCAACAGCTGCCTTAATAACCTCTGGATCTTGTACTTTGTTCGGTTTTAATCGTTTGTAACTCCTTGGCATGCTGAAAGAAAACGGTCACATTATAGCTTGTGCCAGCTAATATTCCTCAATTGGATAACTATTGGTTGTATATTATATATTTAATTGTCTTTCAGCTGTGACATTGGAAAATAAACACAAAATAAAAACTTTACGATTTGTGGGGTGAATAGAAACAGCAAAATAATGTGTTTCTATTCACCCCACAGATTCAAAATATGGATCATAACCTAAAACAAAAATTGAAACAAAGAAATGGTTTGTTTACACTATATTAAACAATGTGATATCTTCTACAGGTATACAAGGTATAAAAAATAGTACAATTCAAACATGTGAGGTGATGAGGTATGGTACTTACATGTAAAGTTTGGAAAACGATGAAAATCGGCTGAAACAGAAGTTGCTTTGTCACACCACTGAATCTGAATCTCAGTATTGCCAACCACACAAAATCACATTTCCCTTAAATCTTACCTTATTTCCATCTCATAAAAAAAAAATATCCCTGTCTGCTTTACTTTAACCCCCTATTACATAATGTTGAATTTTTTCAGAAGTTTCGTTTCTATTCACCCCACTGTTGCTATTCACCCCATTTTACGGTATTAGTTTTGTGTATTTCTTGTGTTTGACGTTATATTTACCAATGAACCCTCAAAAGGGGACCCTGAAACTCTGGAAACACCATCTTGAAGGAATGAGTTCAAATCGGATCCCCAAAGCTGTTTATAATTATATACCAAGAGGACGAAGATCTCTGGGCTGTCGTATGAAACTCTGGAGGGAAAATTTTCTATAAGATTGTAAGAGGCCTTGGCCTAATACTTGGAAGGAAGAAGATTATTATTACTATTATGCAATAACCAGGAGACTTAAATGCCAACACACACACTCTATTAAGCAACACTAAGAAATTGGGACTGGAAGTAATCATTAATTAAACTAAATATATATTCACACGTAGAAATACATTATGTAATGGAAATGAACAGCTAATGACAAATGAGGGAAATTTTGAAGAAGTGGCTGAATTCAAATACTGGAACAATAATTACAAACAGGAACGAGATGCACAAAGTAACTCTGAAAAATGCATGCTATTATGCATTGCAGAGACTCTTGACGTCCCAACATCTCTCAAAAAAAGTATTAAGCTGAAAATATATAAAACTATTATCCAGTTATATTATATGGGTGCGAAACATGGACTCTTACTTTAAGGGAGGAAGAGAGGAGATTACAAGTATTTGAGAATAAAGTACTTACTTACTTACTCCCTGGCACTATCGAACCTGTAGGTTCATGGCCACGCGGACATAAGCTCTCCATACATCCCTATCCTGAACTAATGTTTTCCAATCATTCCCTGTATAATCTACTTCCCTCAAATCATAGTTAATGTTATTCTCCCACCTCATTCTTGGTCTACCAACCGGGCGTTTTCCCTCTGGCTTTCCTACAAGAAGCTTCCATGAAAGTCTTTCATTCCCCATACGTGCGACATGTCCTGCCCATCGCAGTCTACAAGACTTAACTGTTTTTAACATTCCATGTTCCTAGGAACATGTCCCTGTGTTTGAGCCTTTGACATGGGTTCCCTGAAGTAGTCCCCACCCGGAGATCCGAATGGGGGACTATTTGACCTCCGGAAAATTTTACTCCAGTTGAACCCATGTCCGCATTTCTTGACAGTTGTATTTTTACGGTGAAGGATCGTTACTCCTTCGACCAAGGTACTTTTTTCGTCTGGCTTATCACCTTCGACCAGTCCGGCATGAGTAGCCCTATCGGCAGCAATGCTACTGCCAGCATAGCTCTCGGGATCATTTAAGCACGCAAGCCACTCCACCACGACAAGGTAAAGATACCATGGAGGGTTTGAGAATAAAGTTCTTAGGAAAATTTTTGGACTAAAGAGAGATGAACAGAGACTATATAACAGTGAGCTACATGATCTTTATAGAAAACCAGATATAATAACAACAGTTAAGTCTCGTAGACTACGATGGGCAGGACATGTGACATAAATGGGGAGCAAAAGAGGGATATAGAATCTCCATGTAAGAAAACTAGAAGGAAAATGCCCAGTTGGTAGACACAAGAATGTGGGAGAATAAGATTAACCATAATTTGAAGGAAGTAGGTTATACTGGGGATGATTGGAAACATTAGCTGAGGATAAGGATGTATAGAGAGCTTGTGTCCACTCGGCCATGATAGTGGCAGTGTAATGAAGCATTTATGTTATTAGTGTGAATTGGTATTAATTGTTGTAAGTTTTGATTCAGTTGATCTGTTTTGAATGTTGCAGGTGGCTCCTCTGCTGGAATACCTAGACGAGGATATACTAGGAGACGTACAAGTGCCAGAGATCCAGCCTCAGCCTACTTTGCCCCATCCTCCCAGCCGCATGCACATCAGGTCACCCGACCTGATGTCATTGCATGACTTCATTACACGCAGTCGCGAGGTCATGTTCAGTTATTTACACCCAGATTTGAGAGGAGCTTCACAGGACACCATCAAGCAGTACACGTTCCGACACAAATACGAACAGGTCAGTCTCTACATTAAATTAATGTCGAGAAGTGAACATTATGAGGTATAATATTTAATTTAGGAATAATTAAATGAATTGTGATTTCTTCTTACCTCATACTTCTATGTTTTTTTAAACACAGCACTGCAGTATCGGCAACACGTCGTCATCATCAGCTGTTTTCACGACTGTCAATTTTTTCTTTTTTGCTGGTAATTCTCTAGACTGCCATCTGGTGTTCTTTTGAAGGAATTACTCTTCAAACTGCCATCTGGTGTTATTTTGAATGAATCATTTTTTAAACTGCTATCTGTTGTATTTTTGAAGAACTTTGTAAGCAAGCTTGGTTCGTCCGGAATCTCAAAGTTCATAGTTCTAGTATGTTTTTTTTAATATATATTTTTTCCCAAACTGTTAAATCCAAAGGTTTAGATAGATGTTTCAAAAGTTTTGCTTCTTTTTCAATCCTATGATGCTCTTATAAACTATGTGCTGCTATAGCTGATTTTTCAATTTCTCCATTCTTTATGTTTCTGAAGTGTTCTTTTTTACGAGTTTCCAAGTTCCTTTTTGTTTTTTCCTATATATATCTCATTGCAATCTTTGCAATCAATTTGATAAATTCCAGATTTTTTGTTGTCTGGGGTGTTAACTTTATTATTAGTTAACAGAAGATTACCCAGGCTGAATTTGTTAATTAGAACACTTCAGAAACATAAAGAATGGAGAAATTGAAAAATCAGCTATAGCAGCACATAGTTTATTAGAGCATCATAGGATTGAAAAAGAAGCAAAACTTTTAAAACATCTATCTAAACCTTTGGATTTAACAGTTTGGGAAAAAAATATATATTAAAAAAAAACATACTAGAACTATGAACTTTGAGATTCCGGACGAACCGAGCTTGACTACAAAGTTCTTCAAAAATACAACAGATAGAAAATGATTCATTCAAAAATAACACCAGATGGCAGTCTAGAGAATTACTGGCAAAAAAGAAAAAATTGACAGTCGTGAAAACAACTGATGATGACGACAACGTGTCGCTGATACTGCAGTGCTGTGTTTAAAAAACATAGAAGTATGAGGTAAGAAGAAATCACGATTCATTTAACTATTATTAATTGAACCTCATAATGTTAACAATTCCCAAATTTATAATATATAAATTAATTTAGGAAGTTTATTTTAAGTCTGATCATCTTACCTCAAAATCGTCGGAGAAGCTGACGATAAAACAGAATTGTTTTGAAACATGTTCAAGAACAAATCAACAATAATACTGAGGTAAGATGATCAGACTAAAAATAATATAATTATGAGGTATAATCATTAAAATTCATCGGAGAACATTTTATTTAAACAACTCACCTCATAGGATTTATACTTCCATGATACCACGGTTTCAAACACAGTCGTGTTCATCCTCAGCCATAACTCCGACTGACAAAATTCTTTGGCCATCAACTGTTCTATTGTCGCCATCTTCAGTGCTACCGTGTATGGTTGAATTTATGAACTTCAAAATGAAATTAATTTCGTTAGGGATATAAAAATTTTATTAATCTTCATAGTTTCTCCTTTTTTGTTAAAGGAATTTTTCACAGAGAGGCTATTGAAATTTACAAACACAAAAATTCCTTTAACAAAAAAAGAAGAAGAAACTAGGAAGATTAATAAAATTTGGATTCTGGCATTATATAACACGAGAATAAAACCTATGACCTACGCCAGTGACAACCAATAAAAAAATAGCTCCAAAGTAATGGACCGTGTAGAAAACATCACCACACAAGACTCAACTATAAATAAGGACACGATTTCCAACGCACAGCCAGTCTGCAGCTGACATTTGAAGAGGTAGGAGGTCAAAGAGCACACAGAATCTCCTGAGGATGTCTACCGCAGTAGTAGACAAAACGTTGAGTGATAATAAAACCGGACCACGGCCATTTAGCCCAAAAGACGTGAAATACATTAATCATAACTTGATTTTGTTGGGTTCTGATGGGACAAGTTAGTGTACACAAGAGTAGTTTACAGTTTCTTAAATAAACTGTTGTTGGGTTAGGAAGTTGGTGTACGTCCATTTGTTATAAACATTCATAAATTAATTATGGCAAATAACATTGAGGTTTTCAACTTAATAAGTTGCATCTGACCTCATGAGCTGAGATAAGACTTAATTTTTATTAATTACTCGCAGACATTGTCCTGCCCGAACATGCAATTCTTGTTTCATGGCCGAACAATAAAAAATGTTACTTTTTTTACCATAAACTTCACTAATTAATAAGTTTGCCAAAAAACTCCTCACTGCCATCTGTTGTGGCTCAAGAAGTGGGAATTTGTCATGACTACACATCTGACATAAAAAATTCCTTTAACCCAATTACAGTGCCATCTACTAGGTCAAATTGTGAATTTAAACCATCCAGGGACTCACTTGAACATACAAAAAATCTATAAATTTCATCAGATCAACTTGAAATTTGAACCATACCACCACCACAGTGTCATATATCAAATGTTGTTAAGCTATCTCAAAAACATATTTGAAGAGAAAAATTTTTGTCTGGACCGAGACTCGAACCCGGGACCTTTGGCTTGCTGGGCCAAATGCTCTACCAACTGAGCTACCGAGGCGAGTTACAATCTAGATGCAAATTTTTCTCTTATATACGTTGTAATTCCCTCGCACCAAATGCTTTTGAAACCTTTGCTTCTATCTTTGCAAATGGCAGCTTCTTAGTTAAGAAGACATTTATTGGAAATTTAACATTACTTTATAAAGCTAGTAAGGCTTCTAATGATGTTTTTATTATTGATTTAACATTTCTCACTGAAAGATAAATTATATTTGAAGAGAAAAATTCAGTTGGTAGAGCATTTGGCCCGGCAAGTTAAAGGTCCCGGGTTCGAGTCTCGGTCTAGGCAAAAAAATTTCTCTTCAAATATAATGTATCTTTCAGTGAGAAATGTTAAATCAATAATAAAAACATTATCTCAAAAACATTTTGAGAAATTAATTTGTTTTATTAAAAATGTTACTGCTTTTTAATATGTCAATAATATGTTCCTTGTACCAAACGGTTTACCATATCTGACTTATTTTTTTTATAAACTTAATAGAATAATATAAGTAAACTGATGTGCAGGTTTTTTTTAATTTGAACTAGTTTAGTAGAAAAAAAATTCTGTGTTTGTTACATAATTTCTCAATTTTATGAGGGTGACATGAATTATATTTAATTACAAATGAACCATTCAATATATATGAAAGATTGCACATCAGTTTTTTACTATGTAATATCTAAAGCTCTCCTGAAAATTTCAAGCAGATTAGTAAAATATTGTGGTACGCAGAGCATTTTGAAAACTCAAAAATGCTGCAAAAATATAGTTGAGAAAAATGAAATTTAAAATTTAACAATGGATATGAGCACAATACCTTCATTCAGGTAGTCTTAAAACTCCCCAGCACCATGTGTGTGACCCTCTGCTGCTTTCTTTTTGGCCTCAACAGCATTTTTTGTCAATTTGAGTCTTCTCCGGGCTGTTTTGCTGAAAATTCACTATTTGTGAGTCGACGTTTACCCCTCATTGCACTAAATTTTTGTCCTGAGGCAGGCACTTAATTGCACACCAGTGACTGCAGCTATCAGTTTTTGTGTTGTTTTACATCCCATATTGAATTCCTGATGTGACAGTAATTTCCAATTTCTTTTTTGAGACGAACACCTCTTTCGGGCATTTAGCCCAAATAACGCTGTGCAAAGATTCATTTGGAATCCTAGTAACTACTAAAGTGGAAAAACTTAATAAATTGCAGAACCAAATCCTCCGTCTGATAACAGGAGCCGTTAAAACAACACCAATCACTGCCATGCAAATCTTAACAAATAACCCAAACATAGCATCTGAAATTGAGAAAACAGCAGTCACACAGTATGAAAAATTTTTAAGGCTACCCCATAATAACTGGACCCAAAGAAAACCACAAGTATGTTTAAAATCTCAGCAAAGCTTCCTAAGCATTGTACAAGAAATCAAACAGAAATTGCAACTTCCACATTCAAAAGAAAATATGCAGATGAGAAACAACCCTCTAGAATTTTTGGAAATCGAATATAACCTTCATTTAACAGAAGACATCAAGAAATCTGAAACTCGTCCATATATTTTAAAACAAATGTCACTGGAAATGATAAATCTAAGATACCCAGCTCCTGAATGGATACATATTTTTACAGATGGCTCCAGCCTACCAAATGATGGTGGCACTGGTGCTGGTGCAGTATGTCCACTTTTTTCCTTTTATCGTAAACTAAACACAAATTCAACAAACTTTGATGGCGAAATTCTAGCAATTTTCTTAAGTTTACAAAATCTTTTATATCACATCCAAAAATTTACAAAAGTTGTAATTCTATGTGACTCCAAAGCAGCCATTCTTGCTATAACACGAGACACAACACCCAAAAGCATAAAAATTATTGAATGTCACAAAATGATAAAACATTTATCCCGTCTACATAAAAAAGTTGTACTTCAATGGATTCCGGCCCATTGTGGAGTGACAGGCAATGAAATAGCCGATTTTCTAGCCAAGAAGGGTAGCAAAATTGTTTCAAACCCAACTTCTGCTCCAGTTTCCTTTCACTCTATCAAAAGAATTATCTCAAATAAATACATCAATAAACTTAGAGAAGAATACACCACCAAAACATCTGGAAAGGAATGGGAAAATCTACAAGCTTATGACATTACTACATTACAAAGAAAATCTGCAGTAGCAACATTCAGACTGCTAACGGGACATGACTGCTTGAATAAACACCTACACAGAATTGGCATAACAGATTCACCTAAATGCCCTTTTTGCAATTTAAATGAAGATATGGAAAGAAACCATCTCCTCCGTTGTCCAGCTTTTGTAGAAGAGACCAGCCTTTCTGCTAAATATTGGAGTGCAAGAGAGCGAATGATTTCATTATCAAGTGCTCGACATTAGATACCAACCAACCAACCAGATTCATTTGGATTCTGAGTCTTCCCCACAAGACAGCGGTTCAGAAGCTAATCTTTGATACACAGGCATTACTTTACACACCACATATGCAGATAGCGTTGTCTTCATGGTGCTACTGGCTTTACACACCACATATGCAGATAGCGTTGTCTTCATGGTGCTACTGGCTTTACACACCACATATGCAGATAGCGTTGTCTTCATGGTGCTACTGGCTTTAAAGAGCCAGTGTGGTCACATGGGGCTTTAAATATGGCCAAAATTAAAAAAAAACAAAAGTGCAAAAGGGCTTCCAATATCAAACCGGACCAGTCTTACGGAGTTTCACCCGGCATGCAGTGCTGTCTCTTCCTCCCGCAATTCACCCTGCCTGCCACCCGTCCTTGAACTGTTTCTTACCTTATAGAAAATGCTGGAAATGTTGTCCTCCCGCAGTTAAACAGGCATTATACCGAGTAAATACATTTAGATTGACACGCCGTAGTTCGGGCACTGTCAAGTTTCTGATTTCATTTCTTATGTTGTTCTTCAGTTCTTCCAATGTGTGCGGATTTGTTTTGTACACTTCGTCTTTCAGGCTACCCCACAAATAAAAATCACACACTGTTAGATCTGGGGAGCGAGGGGGCCATACACCAGCACTAATCACTCTATCTTCAAACACTTCTCTAATTTAGTCACAAGATCGTGGATTGTCGATCTGGAAGGAGGTAATTGTCCAGGCAAGTTCCGAATAAATTCCTCGCGAACGCAACGAGCTGATTCGTATTTATAATAACATTTACACACATAAATGCGCTGCTCTAATGTCAGCTGACGTCTCATCTTGTCGAACGATAGTAAACTGACTAGTTCAAGGACGAGCGGCTGGCAGAGTGAAATGCGGACGAGGAGAGAGCGCTGCCTGATGGGTGAAACCCCGTGAGGCCGGTGCAGGTTTATATTGGAAGCCCTTTATAAGTACAGGGTTCAAACATAAAAAACTTAAAATGGAAAAAAAAACAATTTTTTCATCATATTTCACCAAATTTCACCAAAGCATTGCCTTAATCAAAATTGGTGCAGTCATTTAGGCAGTTTTTAATTTTGGATTTTGAGTAAACCTCCACTTCTAATTGTTGGATTTCACTCATTTTTTGATAATACCTACACTGATTTATTTTAATAGGATATACTCAGTTTTGTTATGAAACATTATAAAATGTGACTGGTAGAGCTATTTTTAAATTTTCACTTCTGGTAAAATCCTGCACCTAATGGTTTCAGAGGGTCCAATTGTGAATTTAAACCTACGAGGGACCCAATCAGACATACAAAAAAAATGTAATCAAAATGGGTCCAGTCATTTAGAAGGAGTAGTGAAACAAACACACATACATATATATATATATATATATATATATATATATAAACATTAAGTTATGTAGATAGGAAATAACACTATGAGGTTTTTTAATATTGTTTATTTTTTATTATTTCACTCACCTCATACTTCATAATTCATAGCAGACCCTGGGTTTCTTCACATATTTTGTGACATTCTCAATGCTGCGTCACGTTCACAACTGACGTCCAACGGCCTTCAATCCTGCAGACTGACCTCCGCGCCATCTGGTGGCCAACCGAAGAATTTCCAAATCAGTCCTCTTTCTTTATAACCGGGTATTTCAAAATTCATAGTTGTATTTTCATTCTTGCATATGTAAATTTTTTCCCAAATTGTGAGTTCCTTCGGTTTTTCCAATTGTTTAAGTAATTTTGTTTTGGTTTCTATTCTATGTTTTTCTGACCAGGCATGTGCAGCTATTGCAGATTTTTCGGTTTCTCCATTTTTAACATTTCTGAGGTGTTCTTTTAATCTTGTATTTAGATTCCTTTTTGTTTTTCCTATGTATATCTTTTCACAATCTTTACAATTAATTTGATAAATTCCCGATTTTTTGCAGTCTTCAATCTTTTCATTTTTGTTGGTTTTTATTAAATTACCTAAGCTGTAATCATGGTTTTCAAAAGAAAATGATACACAAGAAAATAAATAAATTCAAAGAACAAAAAGTCATCAATGAAAGTACTCTTCAGACAGATAAAAATATAGGCAAAAAATTCAAGAAGTTCACATACCATCCTTTTGTATTTGACAAGTTTCAAAAAATTTTCAACAAATTCAACATTAAATTAGCACCGAAAAATGATTACAGCTTAGGTAATTTAATAAAAATCAACAAAAATGAAAAGATTGAAGACTGCAAAAAATCGGGAATTTATCAAATTAATTGTAAAGATTGTGAAAAGATATACATAGGAAAAACAAAAAGGAATCTAAATACAAGATTAAACGAACACCTCAGAAATGTTAAAAATGGAGAAACCGAAAAATCTGCAATAGCTGCACATGCCTGGTCAGAAAAACATAGAATAGAAACCAAAACAAAATTACTTAAACAATTGGAAAAACCGAAGGAACTCACAATTTGGGAAAAAATTTACATATGCAAGAATGAAAATACAACTATGAATTTTGAAATACCCGGTTATAAAGAAAGAGGACTGATTTGGAAATTCTTCGGTCGGCCACCAGATGGCGCGGAGGTCAGTCTGCAGGATTGAAGGCCGTTGGACGTCAGTTGTGAACGTGATGCAGCATTGAGAATGTAACAAAATATGTGAAGAAACCCAGGGTCTGCTATGAATTATGAAGTATGAGGTGAGTGAAATAATAAAAAATAAACAATATATATAAACATGTTTGGTAATTTATTGCGAAGGTTGGTTATACCAATTTCACATACATTGATAGAATTTGCATTAACCAGTCGCAAATGTGTACAGAGATTCTTTAGTAATTAAAAGAATTCATTGAGTAAGTTAACATGAAATACTAAATTTTTCCCCCAGATTGTTTGCACAAAACGTACAGTATTTAATACTACATTAACGACCCTAACAATATTCAAGTGTTTAAAGAAGTAAGTATATTTGTTAATTTTTCTTTTTGTCTTCATAAACTTTACATGATTGTGTGTCAGTTTTATAAAATTAAATTTCCACTGTGACTGTAGGCAAAAAGAAGCACGAATGACTCAGAAGACAACACAGAGAAATGCACCATCTGCATGTCGGAGTTTCAAGACAATGAAGACGTGTGCACACTGCCGTGCATGCATTTGTTTCACAGCAAGTGTGCGGATGAATGGTTGGAAATCGACATGAGATGCCCCATCTGCCGCGTAAACATAAAGTCTCATGAGAATAGAGATGTTCCACCCACCTCGTGTCTAGGCACGGGTTGATCTGTCTTTCTCAATCACTCTGTCTAGTGTAGTTGTACGCAGTGTTTTGCAAATGAAAATAAAATTGATTCGAAAGCATCTTAATCTGTTTCTTCACATTAAATCTATAGTTCTCTTGTTTCAATCCTATGCATTCCTCTTCATCTGGTCACTCCACTCCACTCCATCTTTTATCCATAGTGAAGAAGTAATTCTCTTCATGCCCGATGTTGTAGTAACATTTTGATGAAGGATTGGTGTCCCGAAAAGAATTACTGGTTCTCTTCTTAGGGTCGGAAGTTGGTACACTGGATAGGAAAACACTTCAAAATCACTAAAAAATGTTTCCTGTAGAAATAATTGCAAATTTATTCACTTCTTAAGTTTCCAGCAGATTAAGTAAATGTAGGTGGTATTATTCTTCACCGTCAATTAAAATTAAATTATTTTATTTTACATTTTATCAGGAGATCTCTTCTTGCTTCTATCTTTGTTGAAAGTTGTATGCAGAATGAATAGTGTAATTCTTTTATAATTTTAAAGAACATCATTACATCACATGATGTTATATTTAAATTCTATTGGTTAATAGTCCTTTAAATATAAGGTTTGAATTGATTTGTTAAATAAGAAAGTTAATTGTTTTAACATCCAATTAGAGTTCAGTTTACTTTCATTTAAGAATATGAAGTTGGGCAGGTGTTCTTATTACAGTTATAACAGAAGGATTTATAATTTTGACAACAATGACTTAAAACAATTTTTAAAATCATTATTTAGAAAGACTGTTATGTAATACAATTTCTTTAATTGTTACTGAGACATTTTTATTCAACAATAACCAATAATGAATTATTTAGATGATTTTATTTATATAAGTTATATTTAAATATTAAAAGAATTTTATCATCTTCATCTGGTATCATGGCAGCTGCCGCCGTCTTCCGGAAACCAAATGCCATTCCTCTCTATCCATCCATTGATCTTCCTCCATTCCTCTGATATTCATAGCTGCTTGTACCCCTTCTACCCAATTTTTCTTCGGTCTTCCTCTCTTTCTCCTTTCCATTGGGATCCATTCCATAACAATTTTTGGCAATCTTTGCTCTGGCATTCGTTTGACATGACCATACCACTGCAATCTTTTTAAAATACAAAATTTTTAACTTTTATTAATAGTGAGTGGAGAACATATTTTTAACGACTCACCTCATATAATTTCAAATTCCTTTGATACCAGAGCTTTCAGACAATATCTTGTCCCTCTTCAGTCATGGCTTCCCAATATTAATTTAAATTTACCTTTTATATTCATTATTATATTAAAATCCTGCTATAATAGTCAAGCCACTGTTATTTCTGCTGCAGCCACCCTACCCGATTTTTTGTATTACTCCTGCACATGGTTTACATAATACTGGCAGGTAATAGCATTGTCAAGTCACAGTGAGGACTTTTCTATTCAGAGAACAAGTGACTGCTGGCATCATGTGATAACACACGTTCCTGCTAGAGTCAATTTCCAACATGTTTACTTACGTATAAGGGTGAGGTTTTTTTGGGGTTTTTCCTCACCTGTAAGACAAATGTCAAGAAGCTTAGGGCCCAACGGTCCCTGAAAATCATCCAGCTATCATCATCAGACTTATCATCATCATCCTTCACCGTTGTGGATGGAAAGCAACGGGAAGCTACCACACTTATAATTCCCTAGTAAAGCTGCAAAGCATAGCATGAAAGACTTGCCCTGAGGCAGAATTACTGTAGAATAGTAGAAGAATAAACTTGGCAATACAATAACATGCTCCATAAGTGTGACGCTACAGTTGTCATCTGACAATATGATTTGCTGCCAGAAGTAAGAGGGGCACAACTTTATTGTTCTGAGTTGTACTAATAATTAGAAACTTCTCCATTTCTTATTTATTTACGGCAATAAATTATAATGTGGGCCTAACCAATCAGAAGTTTACACTTTTTCCATGATGTCGATAAATACCCTTTATTTACAATTTCATTATGTACAATGCTCCATGCTGACTCACCTGTAAATTCTGATGTTATTTTCACCACATCCTCATGTGGGATATTTTTCACTAAACTGTTTGAAAATGTTCAAAATAATTTGTTTCTCTCCGCTTTTGAAATGCTTTCCTTTCCAATGTTTAAGAATTTTTGCCATTTTGAAACAATTGAAATCCCAATATATGCTGCTTAAGAATGAAACAAAGTTTATTTATCATCATCATCATCTTCAAGGTGTGGGCCTGTTGGCCCATTCCGCTCCCGGTGCACTATATGCTGCAGGTGCAGGTCATCTTTCCAATGACGTTTTGGTCTTTCTACATTTCTTCAGCCTAGAGGCCTATAATGAAGCAGCTGTTTTGATAAACGATTATTTGGCATTCTTTGTACATTATATTATTTTTGGTCTGGACATCTTACCTGGGAAAGCTGAAGATAAAACAGAATTGTTTTGAAACATGTCCAAGAACAAATCAACATTAATATTGAGGTAAGATGTCCAGACCAAAAATAATATAATTAAAATAACCTCAAAATATAACTTCCTAAAATTAAATATATTCTTTGTACATGTTCAAACCAATTATGTTTATTTCTGTGTATTCTCTTGTTTATATTATATATTTGTAATTCATCTCTGATATCTTGACTTCTCTTTTGATCTCTTAAATTACACCTGCAACTGATCTGAGAAATCTCATTTCTATTGTCTCGATTTTATTTTTATCAGAGATCGTTAAAGGTCAAGTCTCAGATGTATTAAAATTGTAATTATATATTTTAAGATTCTCCCATATAACTTACATAGACATGTGCTAGGTAATATATATTTTTATTATTATTTTTTATTGGGATGCAAGGAGAAGTGTCTCATACAACCTCACCTTCTCGTGGTGCAACCTGTTTTAACAAACGAGGCTCTGGGGACCGAGTCATGGCGGTATAACCGTTCCAACTAATACTGGGTAAATGCAGTATTGAAGCAGGTCCAGATGTGGTAGTCAGAGCATATGGTTGCTATGCAGCAGTGAAGTCAAAACATTAAGGATTTTGGGTACATTTTTCTCAGAAACCCCTTGTACTATAGAATCATAATTTTCTGTGCTTATTATCATTATAATTAACAATAATTGGATTATCTCTATTGGTTCAATGAGAAAAAAATTTGCATTTGGAAAATAAAATTTTCTCAAAATGTTATTTTTAGATATTTATTACCCATCCAAGTTTTTTGTGCAGGCGGAAAATATGTTAACTAACAAACTGTCTCTCTCTCTTTCTCTTCCTTACTATGTTGGCACATCCTGTCCTTTGTATTATGTTGTTTGATTGGCAGGTAGAGAGCTGACAAATACTGTGTATTTTAATGATCCGTCGTTCTGCGCGGTCAGTGGCAGAATGACTAACTTGACAACCCTATTACTTTTGGGGTTACGTCTAGGAATGAGCTGTCCCTTCCTTGCCCTTCTCATTACATGTTGCCACTGTGAGGCTGGTAACGGAGAGACGACAAATACTGTGATTTTAAATGATCCGACCACTTGAGCGTTCCGTGCTTAAATGACTAATTTGACAACCATGTTAAGATCTTTCACACGTGTTTAGAGATTCTCCCCCCCACATTTGAAGTTTAAAATTTTCAATACGTGATCGGACGTACAGTTTTCTCCTACATCCCTTCCACAGATTCAGTACATCGGCGACACTAGCGCTAAAACTCTTCCCCTCCGCCCGTGAACAGTTAACTTGGATGTGTAATAGGTACCATTTTCTCAAAAACTACTAGAGGTAGGAACCTGAAATTTTGCATACTTCTATTCCACGTTTTTATGAATATTTGTCGCCACTTTTACAAAGTTATAATAAAAATCATGGATTTTAGACTCTGAAAAGAATTACAAAATAGTATTAATATTTTTTTTATATTATTTTTGGTCTGGACATCTTACCTCAATATTAATGTTGATTTGTTCTTGAACATGTTTCAAAACAATTCTCTGTTTTATCTTCAGCTTTCCCAGACTGGTTTTATTTATGTTGCATTATGTTGCACCACCTGGATGTCGATGTCAGCTCCATCCTGTGGTTGGCCAAAGAACCTCCAAACAAGGTCACCCTCCATCGGAATATCAAAATTCATAACTCTGTTTCTGTTCTTCTGAATATAAATTTTTTCCCAAATAGTCAGCTCGTTTGTATTTTCTAACTGTTTTAATAATTTAGTGTCTGAATTTATATTATGTTTTTCAGACCAAACATGAGCAGCAACTGCAGATTTTTCAATTTCTCCATTTTTAATATTTCTTATGTGTTCTTTGGTTCTAATTTTTAGGTTTCTTTTTGTTTTCCCTATAGAGAAGTTTAATATTAAATTAGCACCAAAAAATAACTACAGTTTAAATAAACTAATAAAAACCAACAAAAATGAAAAAACTGATAAAAATAAAAAGTCAGGAATATATCAAATTGAATGCATGGGTTGTGAAAAGATATATATAGGGAAAACAAAAAGAAACCTAAAAATTAGAACCAAAGAACACATAAGAAATATTAAAAATGGAGAAATTGAAAAAAAATCTGCAGTTGCTGCTCATGTTTGGTCTGAAAAACATAATATAAATTCAGACACTAAATTATTAAAACAGTTAGAAAATACAAACGAGCTGACTATTTGGGAAAAAATTTATATTCAGAAGAACAGAAACAGAGTTATGAATTTTGATATTCCGATGGAGCGTGACCTTGTTTGGAGGTTCTTTGGCCAACCACAGGATGGAGCTGACATCGACATCCAGGTGGTGCAACATAATGCAACATAAATAAAACCAGTCTGGGAAAGCTGAAGATAAAACAGAGAATTGTTTTGAAACATGTTCAAGAACAAATCAACATTAATATTGAGGTAAGATGTCCAGACCAAAAATAATATAATTAAAATAACCTCAAAATATAACTTCCTAAAATTAAATATTAATATTTTTTATTTATTTTCCAAATGCAAATATTTTTTTTTTCATGAACCAATAGAGATAACCCAATTATTTTGGCCATGCATATTGTTAATTATAATGATAATAAGCATAGAAAATTATGATTCTATACTACAAGGGGTTTCTGAGGAAAATGTACCCAAAGTCCTTCATATTTATAGCATATAAAATATATATATATTTCAGATTTAAATTTTTTTATAAAATCAAGTATATAAGGTAGAGATATAAACAAAAAGCCAAAATATTCTCAAACTTGTTGTGTGCATCATGGTGTAAAATGTTCAGGCTTATTTATTTACAACTTCATAAGAAATAGTAATTTGATTTCACTGCTGCATAGCAACCATATGCTCAGACTACCATGTCCCCTTAAAGATGGCAACCCCATTGCTGGACTTACCACCTCCTTGCTAGCAACTAGTTGGTGGGACATTCTATTGCTTTCAAGCCTGATGGCATGAAAACCGCTTTCTCAGGCCGTAACAGTTCTTCTAGGACTAAAACCTGGCAGGATGATGATGATGATGATGATTTTTATTTACTTTATTTTGAGTGTTAGAAAGGAAAGTACATTTAATATTTGAGTTTTTATTCTTTAACATTCTTACCTCATATGTAAGAATGTGTTGTTTTCAAATGCTGGGTCTTGGCAACGAAGCCATTAGCGTTCTTGCTCTCCAATATTTCTCTATGGTGGATCCAACAGGTTTGTAGATGTTCTTCGTTCATTTCTTCGTCTTTGTTGCACAGAGGACAATTTGGATTTGTGTAGATTCCTATTTTATATAAATGTTTGGCCAAATAGTCATGTTCTGTAAGCAGCCTAAATTTTGCTACTGTAGTTTTACATGGAATAATATCTGGCTTCTTTACTAAAATATTCCATTTTTTGTCTTTGGCTTTATTACATAGGTCTTGGTTTGGTTTGATTTTATATTTGTTTTTAATTATTCTTTTTATGGATGTAAAAGGTAAGCTTTTAGTAGTATTCTGAATTAGATTGGAGCCTTTTTTGGCAAGAAAATCAGCAGTGTCATTTCCAGCAATTCCACAATGTGCAGGTATCCATTGCAATTGAATTCTTTTCTGTAGTTTTTGAAGTTGTTGAATCATTTTGTAGCACTCTTTAATTTGTATTGACTTCATTTTGTGTGAATTTATTGCATATATTGCTACCTTAGATTCAGAGAGTATGACAGCATTTTGAATATGTAAGAATGTTAAAGAATACAAACTCAAATATTAAATTAAACCTCATATTGTAACTTCCTAATGATTTAAAAAAAAAGGAACAACATTTTCATACCCACTGACAGTTAAAATCATTATTTGACCAATGAAAATGTAGACATACAACTGCTTTGTTTAGATTACAAGTGGAACTTAAAAATAATAATAATCCATCCATAGTAATTCTGCCCGAAGGCAGGTCTATGGTGTCCATATGATTTCGGGGACCGTTTGGGCCTTAAAGTTTTCCTGACATTTGTCTTACAGGTGAGGAAAAACCCCGATAAAAACCTCACCCAGAAAAACTGCCCCGACCAGGATCGAACCCGGGCCCGCTGCGTGACAAGGCAGCACGCTACTCGAGACCACAGCGGTGGACATAATAATAATAGCTTTATTTTACCTGGCAGAGTTAAGGTCTTAAGGTTTTGTCTGCCACTCAACCAGGTTTTAAAAAATACAAAAAAAAAAAGTCTTACATTGCTTGGAAGAAGTATAATGTGTGGTTAAGGTTGGTATTCATGAACCAAGCTCTCTAGACCAAGTCATCACCATAAGCTGAGACTCTCATCTTTCAATTATTCCCGGACATTTTTTAAATAATAAATATGTTGTTAATGATGTTGATGTTTTTATTATTAATTTAACATTTCTCAATGAAAGATAAATTAAATTTGAAGAGAAAAATTTTCGCCTAGACCGGGACTCGAACCCGGGACCCTTGGCTTTTAATATGTTTTAATAAATATGTTGTTATCACGTGATGTTGAATAGAGTGAGCCAGTTAGAGTAGGTTCTGCATCACCCACATAATTAACCACGGGCTGAGAGACACTCTTCGCAGAAAGCTTGGTTTTTTAATACCTGCCTTAAAGTTTCTTTTACACACATTGCCTTGTAAGTCCTGTAAATTGAAGCAGAAATGAAAAATATGTGAATGATTTGTCCGAGGACAAAGGAAGTTAACATTTTTTATTTGTACAAAATTTAATTTAATCTGATCCAGTTATTAACCCACTGGAGACACGTTTAAAGCGCCTAGCATGTTCACGGGGAACCCATTTAAATCTCCTCACCGCTACTCCGGCTGCGCTGGATTTTAAATCAGAATACAAAATACACATACTGTGTTCTATCACTTATGTTTTCAGATATTTTGTTTACCCCTGAATTTCTTTTAGTATCTTGTACTTTTACGAATAGCAAAGGAATGTGGGCTGCCTGCTACCCTCTGTTGTGCATTGTAAACCGTTATGTTTTGTTATTTTCAAGGCTGTGAAAGTTGACAAACATTTCAAAAACCATCTTTTTGTAAGAGTTCTCGGACATTGCCTTGAAAGTAAACACAAATCATATGTTCAAACAAGACCGGAAAAAATAACAAACGCAATATAATACTGTACATAATAAAAATAAATATATGAAATATAAATAAGCATAGACCTATACATTATAAAATCAGGAAAAGTTCTTCGTATATTCTTTAATTATCTTAGTTATATATCGACCTGTAAATTATAAAATACTATAGATAAAAACTGGATGAATCTCACCTAATATTTCTACCATCAGCAGCATGCACGGTTACGTTGTCACTGTATATTATTTCATCGTTCGAATCTTCGTTCCATGATAATTCACTACAATTACTGTCACATAACATTTCATCCACTACTTCACTTAGTTTCTCAATAGCAATACGTTCTCTCCTATTTACGGACATATTTACAACTATGAAGTTTAACAAATAAACACTGAATTTATATTCACTTATATTTTACTGTAATAAATGCCTACAACTATAGTCTACTATTCTATAAATAATAACTAAAATAAACTATACAATACACTAGGCCTATACATATTTACTTTACATAAACAAACAACTGATTTTACTGATGGTGAACCGAAAATTTAAACCACTAAAAAAACCTAACTTCTTACAGTGCGGGTTATAACACGAGTGTAGGTCGTGGAGGAGCTGTTTGGACTTTCTACCTGCTCACGAGGGAGACTCGTTAAAAGTCTCCAATGGGTTAATAATTCTAAGTGAAAATATAAGCTGATAATATGTTCGGTTGATCTTCATCTTGTTCATAATTTGTTGTTTCTTGTAAGACGCGTTTCAGAGCTTCTTTGCTCCATCTTCGGTTGGTACAGACTGATCTTCTTTAAGTTGTCAGCCCTGGATCTCGACTCCTGTTCCCTCTTTCTTTCATCCAAAGAACTTGCCAATTAGAGAATTTGAAAATCCATAATTCTCTCCTTGTTCTTCTGTATGCAGATTTTTTGCCATATGGTGAGCTTGTTTGTGTTTTACATCTGTTTTATGGCTCCAATTGTAGCAGTCGGAAGTACAACGTTCCACTTATTCCATGTAGTCAGTCCTTAAAGGGAGCTGACATGAAAGGTTCACAGCAAAAGTGGACCAACTCTATAATTTACTCTCTTCAGAAAAAAATGTAAGGAAATAAAGAAACAAGCTGATAAAGCAGCACAAATATCAGGATATATGAAAGATTTAATTTGTCGCAACAAAAAAACAACATTTTTTTTGTCAATACTTACTTACTTACTCACTGGTAATATCAAACCCGGAGGTTCATTGGCCCATGCAGACATAAGCTCTCCATACATCCATATCCTGAGATAATGCTTTCCAATCATTCCCTGTATAACTTTTACTTCCCTCCAAATTCATAGTTAATGCTATTCTACCACCTCAGTCTTGGTTCTACCAACTGGGTGTTTTCCCTATGGCTTTCCTACAAGAAGCTTACATGCAAGTCTTTCATTCCCCATTTCTGCAACATGTCCTGCCCTTCGCAGTCTACGAGACTTAACTGTTCTTATTATATCTGGCTTCCTATAAAGACCATGTAGTTCATTGTTATGTAGTCTTTTCCATTCACCTGTCTGTTCATCTCTCTTTGGTCCAAAAATTTCCCTAAGTACTTTATTCTCAAATACTCGTAATCTCCTTTCCTCCCTTAAAGTAAGAGTCCATGTTTCGCACCCATATAATATAACTGGTAGAATAATGATTTTATATATTTTTTCAGTTTAACGTTTTTTGAAAGGAGTTGGGACATCAAGAGTCTCTGCAATACATAATAGCACGCATTTCCAGAATTGAGCCTATCTTTAATTTCTTTGTGCATCTCATTCCTATTTGTGATTATTGTTCCTAGGTATTTGAATTCAGCCACTTCCTCAACATTTCCCTCATTTGTCATTAGCTGTCCATTTCCATTATATAATGAATTTCTACGAGTGACCATATATTTAGTTTTACTGATATTTACTTCCAGTCCTAATTTCTTAGTGTTCCTCAATAGTGTGTGCGTATTGTCCTTTAGTATCTCCTCGCTATCGGCCAATAGTACTACATCATCAGCATAAACTAACAGCTTATTAATACCATTGAGTTGTAAGCCTTCCTCATTCTGTAAAGATTTGATGGCATGCTCTAGTACAAAATTAAATAGCAGAGGAGATATTGCATCTCCTTGCTTCAACCCATTGTGGATTTCAAAATTGAGGAAATAGTATAGCTGGGTTAACTTGGCAAAGAAAGAGACGAAGATACAAGGGTAGATCTTTGACCCACTTTAGTCCAGATACAAAAGAAAGAACCCGCCCTCTTTTGATTTTTCCTCTCCCCCCTTATCACTATTAACATCAGGTAAGGAAAATCCGACAACACTGGTGAGAGTGAGAGAGATGAGTACAATTGTCTTTACATATTTCTGATAAAGTTAAATCAGAGACTTACTCACTGGCACTATGGAACCTGTAGGTTCATGGCCGCGCGGACATAAGCTCTCCATACATCCCTATCCTGAGCTAATGCTTTCCAATCATTTCCTGTATAATCTACTTCCCTCAAATCAAAGTTAATGTTATTCTACCACCTCATTCTTGGTCTACCAACTGGGCGTTTTCCCTCTGACTTTCCTACAAGAAGCTTCCATGCAAGTCTTTCATTCCCCATTCGTGCAACATGTCCTGCCCTTAGCAGTCTACGAGACTTAATTGTTCTTATAATATCTGGCTTCCTATACTTATCTAAATATTTTTAAAAATGTATAAAAACAATCTATTAAACGCTAACTAAATACTTAATTCTACTAAATAAATTATGTATTAACTGAATTTTCAAGACAATTGTAAAATCCACCACACTGCTAGAACTAAGAACAGTCTACTGAGAAAGACAAATGTTTTTTGTTCTGCCAATACAATGTCAGTACTGAACTACACTATTAACAATAGATGGCCCTCTGCCGGTCTGCCATCCCGCACTAAAACTATGTGTTTTGTATTATATTAGTTATAGAAATCTCTCTATCTGGGATGAAAAGGATATCCCTGAAAAAATTACTAGTTATAATAAAAGTTTAGGAATTATTAATCAAGTTATGAAACCATCCCTTGTACAAAAAAACACCAGATTACGTTTATATAACACTTTGGCTAGACCAGTGTTTACCTATGGTAGTGAAGCATGGACACTAAAAAGACAACATGAAAGCAGAATAACGGCTTGTGAAATGAGATTCATGCGCAGAACAGCGGGTTATACCAATGGGATCGGAAAAGGAACTCCGATGTCTTAAAAGAATTGAAGACTACGCCAGTTTTGGAATATATTAAACGGCATCAACTAAATTGGAAACATCATCTTGAAAGAATGAGTTCAAATCGGATCCCCAAAGCTGTTTATAATTATACACCAAGAGGGCGAAGATCTCTGGGCCCTCCTATGAAACACTGGAGGGAAAATTTTCTATAGGATCGTAACAGGCCTTGGCCTAATACTTGGAAGGAAGAAGAACAAGATAGAAATCTTAACATAAATTTAAAGTATAACAAAATAAGTCAATTAAGAGGGAGAAGTTATATAGTATCCTGCTGGAGTTCGGAATTCCTAAAAAGTTAGTTAGACTTATACGAATGTGTCTAAATGGCTCAAAGAGTAGGGTGCGTATAGGCAAACAATTTTCAGACAATTTTGAAATCCAGAATGGGTTGAAGCAAGGAGATGCACTATCTCCTCTACTATTTAATTTTGTACTAGTGCACGCCATTAAATCTTTAGAGAATGAGGAAGGCTTACAACTCAATGGTATTAATAAGCTGTTAGTTTATGCTGATGATGTAGTACTATTGGCCGATAGCGAGGAGATACTAAAGGACAATACGCACACACTATTGAGGAACACTAAGAAATTAGGACTGGAAGTAAATATCAGTAAAACTAAATATATGGTCACTCGTAGAAATTCATTATATAATGGAAATGGACAGCTAATGACAAATGAGGGGAATTTTGAGGAAGTGGCTGAATTCAAATACCTAGGAACAATGATCACAAATAGGAATGAGATGCACAAAGAAATTAAACATAGGCTGAATTTTGGAAATGCGTGCTATTATGCATTGTATAAACTTTTGATGTCCCAACTCCTTTCAAAAAACGTTAAGCTGAAAATATATAAAACTATTATTCTTCCAGTTATATTATATGGGTGCGAAAAACCATGGACTTTTACTTTAAGGGGAGGAAAGGAGATTACAAGTATTTGAGAATAAAGTTCTTAGAAAAAATTTTGGACCCAAAGAGAGATGAACAGACAGGTGAATGGAGAAAGACGACATAAAAATTGAACTTACTTGGTCTTATTTTTTTTAGGAAGCCAGATAAAATAAGAACAGTTAAGTATCGTTAGACTGTGAAGGGCAGGGACCCAGTGGCGCGTATGGGGAATGAAAGACGTGCATGGAAAGCTTCTTGTAGGAAAAGCGAGAGGGAAAAAACGCCCAGGTTGGTAGACCAAGAATGAGGTGGGAGAATAACATTAACTATTGATTTGAGGGAAGTAGATTAGACAGGGAAAGCATTAGCTCAGGATAGGGATGTATGAAGAGCTTATGTCAGTGCGGTCATGAACCTACGGGTTCGATTAGTGCCAGTGGAGTAAGTAAAGTAAAGTATAAAACAAACTAAGTCATGAATTAAAAAAACCGATATCATATTTTTTATAAAAAATCCTATGAAAAAAAACGTAATTATAATATTTTATTTTCTAGCTTTCACAGTACAGTTTGGGGGAGTTGGTGTATAACTGGTAACAGCCACATTCCTAGCTATTGTATACACCCCTACAGTAGTGGGGATAGGGAAAATGATGTCCCTTCTATCAAACTCCGTTTTTTATAAAGTATAAACAAAATAAGTCAGGAATTAAGAACTATATATAAAACTTTTTACAAAATTCCTCTGAAAAAACGATAAATAATAATATTTTATATTTTCTAGCTTTCACAGCTTTGGGGGAGTTTGGTTTATAAATGGTAACAGCCACATTTCTAGCTATTGTATACACCCCTACAGTAGTGGGGGTAGTAAAATGATGTGTCCTTCTATCAACTCCGTTGATAAAGTATAACAAAATAAGTCAGGAATTAAAAAATACTTATATAATACTTTTTACAAAAATCCTCTGAAAAAACGATAAATAATAATATTTTATTTTCTAGCTTTCACAGCTTGGGGGAGTTGGTTTATAACTGGTAACAGCCACATTCCTAGCTATTGTATACACCCCTACGGTAGTGGGGGTAGTAAAATGATTGTCCCTTCTATCAACTCCGTTGATAAAGTATAACAAAATAAGTCAGGAATTAAAAACTATATATAATACTTTTACCAAAAATCCTCTGAAAAAACGATAAATAATAATATTTTATTTTCTAGCTTTCACAGCTTTGGGGGAGTTGGTTTTTAACTGGTAACAGCCACATTCCTAGCTATTGTATACACCCCTACAGTAGTGGGGGTAGGAAAATGATGCCCCTTCTATCATCACTCCGTTGAAATAGATAATAGTAGCAACCATTGTGGAAAGTAGTGACAACGGCTGTGCGAATCTAGAGATGCGACGTTGAGAAAGTAGTGCTTTTGCTTCTATTGTGTGTCTAGAGGTAACCGCGAGGAAAATAGTTTTTAAAACACACTTTCTGCATTGGCTCTTGGCTTGGCTTCCATTTCGGGTTGTAATTGTTTTTGGAGGCAAGTTTGAAATATCTTTAAAGAGAAGAACGGAGTTATTGGGACCTAAATTAGAAGATTTGAGTATAGCTGTCGTGCATTGGACATCAGGTGAATGAAATATTAATATAATATTTTAAAAACTTAATTACAAAGTTGTGCGCAAATGCGAACACGTGCCTATGAATTTAGTATGACTAATCTTAGTAAAACTTCCCAAACGTTTATTAGAAATGGATGTACCTAACAAAATCAATTACATGCATATTAATTTGTCCACTGCCTTTGTCTCGAGGTAGCGTGCTACCTTGTTACGCAGCGGGCCCGAGTTCGATTCCCGGTCGGGACAGGCACGTGGGTGAGGTTTTTTTTTCAGGGTTTTTTCCTCACCTGTAAGACAAATCGAGGCAGTTTAGGGCCAACGTTATCCGAAAATCATCCGGGCCATCATCATCATCATTCTTATCACTATCCTCTCACCGGTTTGAGAAAGCAACGGCAAGCTACTGCACACATAATTCCCTAGTAAAGCTGCAAAGCATTACGTGAAAATGCTATGATTGCAGTGGAAAGACCTGTCCTCTGGCATAATTACTTAAGAATAGAATAGCATATCATTTAAAGAAGTGTTAAACTATTCTAATGTACACTAACTTGTCCAATCGTAATGTAAGAAAATAAAGTTTCCGCGATTAATCTGCCAAAGTTTGGCGAAAGTTTCTGCGATGTTTAGTGAATTTTGCACTAGAGGTAACAAATATAAGTCAAGAAACGTAAAAACAAATTTTATTACGTTTAAGTACACGTGGGATAGTTAGGTTATGTTATGATTAAGTTAGGTTATGTTATGATTTGGTTAGGTTAGTTGTTATGTTATGATTTGGCTATGTTAGATGATATTTATTTAATGTTACAAATATATGTGTCTGGATTTTCTGGTGAAATAGGAACTAATCTGTTGTCTAGAGCCATCTACTATCCTTTAGGTCCGGAGAAAATTTTTCTAAGTTCTATAGAATCGCAGTGCGCATGCGCTAGTGCTCCAATTATCCCAGGTAGATAAATGCAGCCTCCAGCAGTTGGCGGTATATCTGTATGAGAAGTCAGTATGACCAACATTGACACAATAATCCCAGATGAAGCCACAACTGTTCACCATCACCTTCCCTGTCCATTCGAGTTTACGAATCAACTTTGCGAAGTGTGAAGTTGTGCCGGTGTGTGCCGGTGTAAATTAGAAGTGTAAAGTGTGTTCCTGGTTATAAAACGAAATTCGTGTAATAATGGCTACATTTATCAACCTGATAGAATTAGCCGTAACGCAACATCTATTTGATCGTAAGGAATGTATTAAATTCCTGTTCGATGAAGGGCTTTTAAGAACAAGAATGGCGTGCCCTGAATGCAATGCTCGCCTCACTCCGGTAAATAGGTGGAGCAGGGTATACCCAATATTCTATTGTACAAGAGGACACGCGGATTTCTTCCAGTCGGTCTCGAAAGGAACTTGGTTCGAGAACTGCAAATTACATCCTTTCCAAGTTATTTGCATAGTCCATTCATTTGCGCATAAATTTACGTATAATCAGACAATTATGCAGTGTACTATAGGGGACAGAAGCGTATCTCCACGCAGAGTACTTAACCCCTCAGCGTGGTTTGCCGTATATATACGAGACCGGTTTCCTCCCTTCTGTGCGGTCATTTAAATGTGCATGCAGTACCACTGTGCTGTAGTATTTTTAAACTACTCTCCAAGTAACTTATTTTAGATACATATCAAATTGTGATTAATAGAATGTAAACAATGAATGACCATTCTATTCTATTCTACAGTGTTCTGCCCAAGGGCAGGTCTTTCACTGCAATCATAGCATTTTCATTCAATGCTTTGTAGCTGTACTAGGGAATTATAGGTGTAGCAGCTTCCTGTTGCTTCCACACTGGTGAATGATAATGATGATGATGGCCGGATGATTTTTGGGTACCGTTGGGGCCCTAAAGCTTCCTGACATTTGTCATACAGGTCAGGAAAACCCCGAAAAAAAATAAAACTCGCCCAAGAAGCCCTCTCCTGACTTGGAAAATCGAATCTCGTTCATCTGCGTGACCAAGCAAGCACGCTACCTCGAGACCACATACCCAGTTCTAACATTCACACAATTCGTAAGATTTAAAATCAAATTTGGCAGTTTTTAAGTGGAGGGACTTGTTTGCTCCTCCATAACCATAATGAATTCATCAATTACAGTATCTTGATTTGGAAGGTAGAGAGAATGGAATTTATTATTATTGAAATATTCAATGAAAGGGACAATTTAAAAAAAAATGAAGGACAATTGGAAACCAACTCATTTTGTGTTGTCTTAAAATGTATGGAACCATCGAAACATCTCCATACTTTGCTATTCCAAATAATTTTTCCAATTATTCCTGTATAATAACATCCTCAACTCGTGTCCAAGTCGAGGGATGAGATGAGAGGTCTGTGTATGACAAGGTGTGGCCGAACACGTCTGACGCACCACCACAGAGGCAGATGAACGACATGAGTGTGGATTAGATGAGTATGGAGAAATGATTGACTAAACATGCGGCAGGGGAAGGCAGGAGAAAACCCCGAGAATAACCTGTCCAAGCTCCGTTTTTTCCGCCATGAAACCAACATGGAGTGACTGAGACTCGATCTCGGAAACCCAGCAGTGAGGGTCTTGTATAATTTAACTCCCTCAAATCCTGGTTAATATTTTTCTTGCACTTTATGGTTTTCCCCCCTACTGGGCACTTTACTTCTAGTTTTTGTACATGAAGTTCCTATATAATTTCCTGTTCGTGCCACATGCCCTACCCATAGCAGCCTACGAGACTTGCAATGTTTTATTACATCTAGATTACATAGATATCACGTTATGTTCGTCTTTCTTCCAAGTTACATCTCAGTTTGCTAATAGATCTCTCATTGAGACGATGTGCTAACCACATGTATCTTGTTGACATGTTGGCAAATAAGCGTAAGTGTCAATAAATAAAACAAATAACAAAATGAAAGTGTAAATAAAATATTAATTATTATATCTGTGGTCTCGAGGTGGAATACTGTATTGTCATGCAGTGGGCTTTGAGGCCCAAACGGTCCATGGACATCATCTAGCTTTTATCATCATTGTTACCATCAATATCATCCCCCAGGGTGGGAAGCTACCACGCCATAATTCCATAATGAAGCTGCAATCATAGCATGAAAATTCTATGATTACAGTGAAAGACCTGTACTAGAACAGAGCACTATAGAATATAGTAACGAAACAAAGAATGGCGTCTTTCATCGGTTAATTACAAGTATATTTAATTGTAGATGGAGATTTCCTAATACTTTCATCAAGATATAAGTTAAAATGCATTCATTTTTTAAATTGTTGCTAAAGGTTTACTTATAATTCTAAACTTTATCTATTTATCTTTCATTCATTATTTTTAAATTAAAGATTTTCATAATTCCACACATCAGATTCACTATGTACAATATTTATAAAAGTTGGAGGATCTAAATCTTATTTGATATAAATTCATTCATATAATTACGGAAACTTGTTGAATGGATTATCTCGCTGGGGAGCACCCGTGTTGGAAGTGTGCAGTAAATACATTACTATTATTGCTATTATTATTATTATTATTATTACTATTATTACTAATTTTATTTTTAGTATCATTACCATTATTATTATTATTATTATTATTATTATTATTATTATTATTACTACTAATATTACTATTATTATTATTACTATTATCCCTCTATTATATTTTTTAATCTTTTTTTATAATTCTACACATCAAATTCGCCACGTAAATTTGTTTTAGAAGTTGGAAATGTCTGAGACATGTGATTTTTGTCTATAAACACACGATCCACATCGGTTTTGGAAGAAAGGTTAGTTATGAGACCACAGAGTGAGACACTTTACAGATATTTCTTTTCGGCAAAATAGGGCATTCACTAGTTCGAACGAAGGGCGTAGCTGAAGGAAAAAAAATACAAAGAGTATCTCCTTTCCCTAATAAGCAGCTAACTCACTCCACATGCCTGTCGTAAATTATGTCATAACATCAAGGGGAGATTTTTCTACCACAGCAACAAAAAATAAGTTTTCCAGAACGTTTAACGAACTCCGTATAGGCCTTGAAAATCATAGATGTATCAACGCGTAATGTATGGCAATCTGTATTTGGATATTTAAAAGTCCAGGCGTATCAATACGTCCTTCTGCATCTGGGAAAGGAACGCCATGTTTAAATGTCCACGCTGATGGGTTAAATTGCATTAGGTAGCTTTTAGGTTTGTTAGATAGCATGTATAATGTTGGCTGCATCGCGATATTCCATAGAGTAAACTGCTTTGTGTTTGTTGGCACATGTGCAAAGTGTCTGCCTGGGACTTTGAAAAAATTCTCACTACGCTTAATGGAAAGATTATCCAAATGTTATTCTCCCACCCCTTCTTGGTCTACCGACTGGGCGGTTTCTCTCTGGTTTTCCTACAAGAAGCTTCCATGCACATCATTCATTCCACATGTCTTGCCAATCGCAGTCTACGAGACTTAACTGTTTATATTATATCTGACTTCCTACAAAAGACCATGTAGTTGATTGTTATGAAGGCATGGTCTTCTCCATTCACCTGTCTGTTCACCTCTCTCTGGTCATAAAGTTTTCCAAAGAACTTAATACTCAAATGCTCGTAATCCTCTTTCCCCCCTTAAAGTAAGAGTCCATGTATCATGTCCATATAAAATAACTTGTAGAATAATAATTTTAGATATTTTCAGTTTAATGTTTTTTTGAAAGGAGTTGGTGCAACAATAAATAGTGAAGATTGGCTGAAACTTTAAACATTTTTCTAGAAACGTACTTAATGTTGCATAGCCTGTTGATGCATGTTGTTGTCCAATTGAGAATATTTAGTTAGGTTTAAGGTGATCAGAATTTAATACCAAGAGAAACACGTATCAGAGCTCAAAGTGTTGATAAATGGATTATTACTAACATGTCATTGTATCGTTCAAATTAAATTAATCAAATTCTTAAATTAGTAAAAAGTTGCACAAATTGTTTTGTGGAATATCCTCAAATGTTTTTGTGAACTAGTTAAAAAGGTTGTATAAAATTCTGGCTGTTGTACACTTCAGGTCGCAAAAATTTTTCAATTTAATATCTTATTCCACTGATGCAATAAACACTTTTAAACACGTTTAAAACATTTTGCAACATCTTCCAATGTTGCAACAATCTTTTTTTTATATTTATATATTTACATAATATATATTTAACATGGTCGTGCTACATTGCTTACTGCTATTTTCCCTCCTCTTCCTATGTTGTTCCAGCGTTGCCACCATCAACAACCTAAAATACTCCAGATGTTGTCAACCATTTCCACGTTCCCTGGATTTCACCTACGTTAGAGTAATTGATTTGTGTTACAGTAATTGATTTAGGTTTGGTTAGCTTTTAGGTTCCTTCCTTTTTAAATGTGATTCCACGTTCCCTGGATTTCACCTACGTTACAGTAATTGATTTGTGTTACAGTACTTGATTTAGGTTTGGTTAGCTTTTAGGTTCCTTGCTTTTTAAATGTGATTTGATACGTAAAATAAATTATCTCTTCATATCTGTTATTCTATGAAAAATTCCAAATATTGGACGGTTACCATGTAAAATCTTATTTCCACTAGTTCATTTCGTGTTAATTATACATTTTTAGACAAGTTCTGGGAATTTTGTGTCAATGTTGGTCATACTGATTTCTCATACATATACTGCCAACTGCTGGAGGTTGCATTTATCTACCTGGGATAATTGGAGCACTAGCGCATGCGCACTGCGATTCTATAGAACTTAGAAAAATTTTTGTGCGACGCGAAGTGTAGTATATCCAGAATTCTCAATAAAAATACGTTTGTAGAAGCCAGTTGTTGATAGCGACATCTCTCTGTGTTTGGAGGATTTGTGAATTGTATACGAAGAAAGAAATATTAACATTTGTATCATAGCTTAAATGCTGTAATAGATAACATACTTGTACGGAGAACTTGAGGTCCAGAGTCCAAGTCCTGGTTCAAGCATTAATTTTTCTTTAGAAAATAATAATGTCCAGTAATGGAAAATGTTAAATTTAAAATATCACATCAAAGTATTGTATACATTAAAAATTTGTGAATTATGAAATCTTTGAAATTACTGTTTTCTCTTTTGTTGTACATGTACTGTTAGGAACAAATTTTTTAATGGAATGGCACTGGTGCTCACCCAGGACCATGAGGAATTTGGGTAGGTACAATAACTAGCAACTGAGAGACCACATGGCTGGATGATGATCCACCACTGGATGTGAGGCCAGCAGCTGACTGGTAAGTCGAGGCCTTCCAGGTGAACTTAACAATTAACTGGTTTGTTTGTGTTTTTCAGAAACAATGCCAAACCAACATCCGGAGAACATTCCTGAAGACGTTAGCATTCCACTGGAGAGGTAAGTTGCACAAAAGTTTGGTAAATGGTGATTTCTTGCAAACTGACATGAAATGCATTCTTATGTCACATGACTGTCTTCTTTAGCATCACGACCAAGTCCTGCTTCAACAATTGAATAGTTGCCCCAAATCAGATCTAAGCCATAAACTGCTACGCAAGACTTTACTAACTTCTTCTTCCATTTTGTTACATATAGATCAAGTTTTAAAAATAAATAAAGCAGGTCTGGAAGACAGTCTTCATGTTTGGTGATTCAGCCCATTGCAGACCTTGATCGCCCCAACTATGCGCCTGCATCCATTTGTATCTTCTGCCTTCCTTCTCCATCCATGGACTCCCATAACCTCTTCCACGCTGTCTACCCATCTGGTAAGAGGTCTTTCAACTTTCCTTTTTTCCCCCTCTATTTTAGATAATTTATCTATTTGGGCAATGTGTGTTTCTTCCAGTCGATGTAAATGGCCCAGCCATGTCAACCTTGTAGATTTTATTATCCTGACTCTGTCAGTATCACCATCTAAGTCATGGTTATATCTACTGCACCATTTGCCATTTTGACTTTTTCATCCATGTGTTTTGCTTAGAATCTTTCTTCCAAATACATTTAATTTATTTTCATCACTTTTATCTGTTAGAGAGTAGGGATAGTTTTACGTGCACCATGTTGTGATGTTCTCCACATCGGTTACGAACCCACTGAAAACTCAATCTTTGGATTTTTGTTGTTTAGATTTCCTTTTGAGACAAGTTAAGGATTAATATGTTAAATATATGAAGGTAGAATAATATATATTGTTGCTATTTTGTGTTATTTCAGCAGTATGGCGGAACATGTGACGTCTACTTCTGAAGATCTGCCGCAGGAATCAGCACAGACGATGTCACACTCAGGTCAAGGTGTGGTGGGAAGCCCCACATCTCTCGCTGAGAACCTCGACACTGCAATCTCCTCTACTGTGGATCCTCCTCCTCACAACACCGAGTACAGAAATGGTAAGTACTTCTATACTCCTTGGTGTGACCTTGTGTCTACTGAGCTTCAGGAGGCAATATATATGTTAAGGACGTTAAAATTGTAACAATTGCTTTATTTCGAAAGAGACTATGTTGTCATATATTTACAACACTAAATACTTACTTACTCACTGGCACTATCGAACCCGTAGGTTCATGGCCACGCGGATATAAGATCTCCATGTATCCCTATCCTGAGCTAATGCTTTCCAATCATTCCCTGTATAATCTACTTCCCTCAAATCATAGTTAATGTTGTTCTCCCACCTCATTCTTGGTCTACCAACTGGGCGTTTTCCTTCTCGCTTTCCTACAAGAAGTTTCCATGCACATCTTTCTTTCCCCATACGCGCAACATGTCCTGCCCATCGCAGTCTACGAGACTTAACTGTTCTTATTATATCTGGCTTCCTATAAAGACCATGTAGTTCATTGTTATGCAGTCTTCTCCATTCACCTGTCTGTTCATCTCTCTTTGGTCCAAAAATTTTCGTAAGAACTTTATTCTCAAATACTTGTAATCTCCTTTCCTCCCTTAAAGTAACAGTCCATGTTTCGCATCCATATAATATAACTGGTAGAATAATAGTTTTATATATTTTCAGCTTAACGTTTTTTGAAAGGAGTTGGGACATCAAAAGTCTCTGCAATACATAATAACATGCATATCCAGAATTGAGCCTATGTTTAATTTCTTTGTGCATCTCATTCCTAAATACCTGTTTAAAATAGAAAATAAATTCTGTTCACCTCATCTCGTATCCCCTCTTCTAATTAGCACGGGAAACTTTCCTCGTGGAATATCTACGCACAAAGTTCCTGCTACCAGTCATTACATTGAAGGAGATAAGACAAAAGAGGAGGAAATAAATACTGAACAGATGCAATGATCATTCCACTCCTCAATTTCACAATTTTATGTTTTTCTAACAATTCCGTTGTTATTACCCCAAGAGCATTAGCTACATGCATATTTGTAAAGTGTTCTTTTGTATGAGTTTCTAAATTCCTATTAGTTTTCTGTACATAGTTTCTTGCAGTCATTACACTAATTTAGTAAATTCCAGATTTCTTACCAATTGGGATTATTTATTTTCTGCAGTGGTTATGCTCCTTGCCTCTAGTTCCAAGGGTCGTGGGTTCATACCTGAACGGGGTTGATAGACATTTTTTAGAACAGAAAAATCTAAGGAGCAAGTCCTACGAATTGAAATTTGGTTATAGCCTCCTGCGGCTCCTACAATAATTGAAGTAAGGATGATTAAAATAATAAATCCATTAAAATTGATTGTATATGAAATTAATATTAATGGAGCGATTTTTTTAATAGTTATGAGAATAAAACAAACTTTAAGCCATCGTCCGACTCATAAAAGATCCTTAACCTTTAGATGACTTGTGGGACATATTTGTCCATAAAATGTAAAGCCTTAAAGGACTTAGTGGGCATATTTGTCCATTGATAACATTATTTCTTTGTAAAAGTATAAAAAGTCAGAAAATGTTGCAAGGAAGTTATTTGTGGCTCTAACCTATTGTTTTAGATCAAGTATTCATAAAAAATAAAATAATAAAACATGTTGTATCTTTTCCACCCCTAATTTTGTATTTAAATTATAATGAGTTAACATGGTAAATATCTTGTTAGTATTTATTTTTAAAAAATATCTGATGTGCTACTTACATTATTTTGATAATCCAGGTCACTCGTTTAGAACTGTCTTTTTGTATGATAGTCATTAAAGCACCCCGATATACACAACACAATGTTAATCTTTTCAATCCTGTTTGCATGTTACATGCTAATTCACTACACGTATCATAGGCGTCAGAGTCACTATCAGCGTATAATTCTTTCACAATTTCTTCTTCCGTAACTAATATACGTGAAGCCATTTTTTATATTTTAAAAAACGATCCACAGTCTACAGTTACTAATTCAAGACGTTAGTACAAACTTGCTAAGGGTTTGACTGCCACAGAAAAAAAAAAATTGCTGATAACTCTGTAGTCAACAAGACCGGGTACCCGTGTTTATGGTTTGAAAGCAGATTTTTCAAGGCACACGTGTTCACACTATGTCATAAAATTCCCCTTGCGACAGTACAGTCACCTTCAAATCATAAACTGAACCCGTTATAAAGTCAAACCAAAAAATATAGACCTTGCAAAATAAATTTTAACTTTTAATAATAAAATTCTCTATTGTATGTAAAAATGAAACATTTAATTGAACAATACACTCCTTTATGAATTAAATAAAAGTTATTTTATACTTATATCTCTTATAGTTTATCGTAAAAAAATTTTTTTGTTAGTATGCGCGCTCTACCATCCATTTAATATCACGGACTGGGATTTAAATTCCGTCCAGCAGTTCATGCGGTATTTTTAAATACCCCGGAATATAAAGGTTAAGCAGAATAAAGCGGCCCCTAAGCAAAATTTACCAACATCATGTCCTAGTAATACCTTATTTGACTGTTAGACGTCTCATTGCATGGATGTGTTGACCGCATGACATCTATGAGCAAATAAGGTAATTAAAATTAACATTGTTTAGTAACTGCTTACAAAGGAGAGGCCATGGCTCAACAATGGGCTCTGCCATTATAGATAGATTGATATTCTTCAAATAAAATTTGTTATTCGGTAAGAAATGATAAATTTAATATTTAAGATTGAAAATAAAAAATGTTTGTATACACAGGATGTTAAGCTGATATCTGAATGTTGTGTTTCAGTTGCCGGTGCTGATCGGTATGAAACAGCGAGACGTAAGCGAGTATTGGAAGAAGGTGACAGAGCATCTATTACCAAATTGAATGCAAAGAAGGGCAATTATTCTCGTACCAGCGAAGGAGCATCACGTAGATTCACAGAGACACCTGAGTCGGAATGTTCCAGAACATTCTACCGTCCTGAATTGACGCGTGACAGAACGTTGTGCGGTCCTGAATTGCGTCCCAGAACCTTCTGCCGTCCTGTATTGAACCGTCCCAGAGCATCTACTACCAAATTGAATGCAAAGAAGGGCAATTATTCTCGTACCAGCGTAGGAGCATCACGTAGATTCACAGAGACACCTGAGTCGGAATGTTCCAGAACATTCTACCGTCGTGAATTGACGCGTGACAGAACGTTCTGCCGTGCTGAATTGCGTCGCAGAACCTTCTACCGTTCTGTATTGAACCGTCCCATAACCTGCCGCCCTGCTGCAGGAGCTCGTAAGAATGTTGCTCCGCTGCCAATAAAGAAGAGGAAGTATATGCATGCACCTGCTGGTGAAACCGAACCAGAACATCACATCGTGGAACAAGAAGTGACTGTACCTCCTCCACCTCAGCAAGTTCCAGTGCAGCCGCAGGTGTTCCCTGGTCAGTATCTCATTCTGTTACAACACTAGAAATTTCATTCAACTGCATGTTGTTAATTAATGATAGAGTTATATTGTATCCTCCTTTCAGAAGGTCAATTCCAACCATCTCTATCTTCCCATGCTTTCCTTCTTTTTAGTTCTTCCCAGCCGTATCCTCTTTCTTGTAGACTTTTCTTCATCTGGTTCATCTATCTTTCTCGTGGTCGTTTTCCGTGTATCTTGAGAATTAACAGTGTTTGTGGTAGTCTTTCCTATTCCATTCTTTGTAGATGTCCAGTCCATTTTAGTCTATATTTTTTTTCTACGTCTGTTGTTAATTTTTCAACATGTAATGTCTCCCTAATTTTGTTATTTGTTATTCTATATCTCCTTGTTTTATGTACCATTCCACATAAGAATTTCATTTCTGTAGCTTGAATTCTGCCCAAGTCCTTCCTTGTACACGTCCAAGTCTCAGGTGCATGTGTTAACATTGGTTTGAAATATGTTTTATACGTTGCTATTTTAGTCGTCATGGGTATATCTTTATTCCAGATTAATATTTTAGTTAAATTATACATTTTTTAAACTTTTTTCTATGACCAGCCTCATAGAATAAAGGTCTGTGTTTCTTACTACAGTTCATGAGGTCCCAGGTTCGATCCCCAGCCAAACCAGGAGAAATTTGCATAAAGGAAATTATTGGTTGCCCATGGTCTGGAATTTAGGTTAAGAACTCTCCTGGTGCTTCATTATCATTTATCACCTTCCAGGTGCCCCAACCAAAGAAATGGATTACAATTCCACCAATGCCAGGGGAGAAAGTCAGAAATGTTATAAAAGACAATCTGGTGGCATCAGACAAAAAAAATCTTTTCTCTATTCTTTTCCTGATTTCAGTCTGCATTTTCCCATCTGTTCCTAGTAATAGTATAGAGAAATGTGTGAATAAATTGGAAGCCTAATAGCTCAGATGGAAGAGCACTCATGTACAGAAGTATATTTATCTCTTCAAATTTAATTTGTAAATTATATTATTTTTGGTCTGGACATCTTACCTCAATATTAATGTTGATTTGTTCTTGGACATGTTTCAAAACAATTCTGTTTTATCGTCAGCTTTCCCAGATGTCCAGACCAAAAATAATATAATTAAAATAACCTCAAAATATAACTTCCTAAAATTAAATATTAATTTGTAAATCTTGTTTGTGCAATAGGGACTTATCTAAGTGTTTGTTTGGTTTTTCAGGTCCCTGCGGGACACAACTGCCGCACAGTCTCATAGAGGATCGTGTGGGCACCTCAGAGCCAAGTAGCGACAGCGATGAGACAGAACAATCGCAGGCCAGAGATCCTGTGATGGTAGTAGACTTAACTCAAGAATCGGACAATGAAATTCTGGACTCAGTGCAACGTCCTGCTGTATCCACTGCACCAGCAGCGTCCCCTACCGCTAGACACTTGATCCCATACAGTCCCCTGCCCCAAGTTGTTCCTCCTCTTGTCAGTCCATCACGCCAGAACCAGTGCAGCAGTAGTGAGCCTGCACAAGTCCCGAGTGCCCGACAGCCCATTTCTGATCAAGTACGTCGTGAGAGGATGTTAAGCTTTCAGCAACTCGTACAAGCGGTGAGGAGACGACGTATTGATACTCCTGCCATGGTCAGATGGATGGACTATTCACGGCAGCCACCAGTTGCTCCTTGTCTCCGACGCCATTACGGCTTGCACCATCACCGTCAGCCACCAGTGTCTACACGTCAGCAACTCATGCAAGCGGCGGAGAGACGTACTGATACTCCTGCCATGGTCAGACAGGTGGACTATTCACGGCAGCCACCAGTTGCTCCTTGTCTTCGACACCATTACGGCACGCACCATTACCATCAGCCACCAGTGCCTACACGTCAGCAACTCATGCAAGCGGCGGAGAGACGTACTGATACTCCTGCCATGGTCAGACAGGTGGACTATTCACGGCAGCCACCAGTTGCTCCTTGTCTTCGACACCACTACGGCATGCACCATTACCATCAGCCACCAGTGCCTACACGTCAGCAACCCATGCAAGCGGCAGAGAGACGTACTGATACTCCTGCCATGGTCAGACGGGTGGACTATTCACGGCAGCCACCAGTGCCTACACCTCCGCAACCAACTGCTTACAGTCATCCTGAAGGACGTTCTGCTATGTTCCTGCCTCCTATGGTAACTGTATGTATCAAATAGCTACTCTGTTATTATTTAAAACAAAATTCTTTCCACTTCACCTCATATCCTGTCTTGTAATTAGACCAGTTTCATAACCTTAGTGGTTACATCTTCATTAGTTACATGACCGATGTTCTGTTGTCTTACTTCATCTGTTTGTGGATCGATGAACTCACCAATCAAATCAACTTCCTGGCAATTTAAAAATTCATTAATTTTTCTTTCTTAGTTTTTCGAATGTGGATTTTTTACCAAACTGTGAGCTATTTAGATTTTTATTTATTTTATGAAAGTAGCCTTTCTTTCAATTTGAGGTTTTTCTGACCAACCATGAGCGACTACAGCTGAGTTTTGCAATTCCCCATTTTTGACACTCTGGTTTTCAAATTTATTTTAGTTTTCCCTGTGAAAATTTTATCACAATCTCTGCATTTAATCTGATAAATTGATAATTTTTATTCTTCAATTCTGTCATTTTTGTTGGTTTTAATTATCCTATTGAGGCTGTATTTATTGCTCGGTTCCAATCTTATGTTGTACTTTTTTTAATTTGAGGAGCTTCAATGGATGTTAAGTGAATTTCTTAAATCCACTAAGATTATTAAACAGATCTAATTAACAGACAGGACATGATGTGAGGTGTAAAGAATTTTATTTGAAATGTCATAGTGATAATTCCTGTAATACAGTGGGATCAGTATAGCATTGGGCAGCAGACGTGGGGATTTCACTGTACACTGCTTACGCACTCATGGCACGGAACGGACAGCATAGGATCGTGGTGATACAACCACATGCATTTTCATGACAATTTTAAAAATCATCGTACGTAGCAACTTTATTGATGCAGGTGCTGGAACACGGTCAGCCGGTTGAAGAGCATCTGTTTTGGTTATTTTATACGGATACAATTTTAACAATTTAGTAACTTTCTACTTGTTGCAAAGGTGCCTAAGTGTTGCAATTGATAACAGATGTCGTCTAGTGTTTCTTCTGTGAGAACGCTATGTGTCTTGTGTGGTTTCTTTGCCTCGACACTTCCTGTTGGATGAAATTTGTTGTACAGAGTATGGATTGTTAAATGTGATGGAATTTTTACAGCTGGGATCGCATTTCAAAGAGTCTTCGTACTTGGCTGGCAGATCATAAATAAATACACGTTCTACACTAGAAACATTATTAATCATTATACAGTTTACACTTATACATTCGTCATTCAGTTTACCTGTTTTATAAGATACAAATTTAAAATTTATATAATAAATTTGGGAATTTTTAACATTATGAGGTTCTATTAATAACAATTAAATGAATTGTGAATTCCTCCTACTTCTACGTTTTTTTTAACACAGCACTGCAGTATCAGTGACCATCGTCACCATCCTCAGCTGTTTTCACGAATGTCAATTTTTTTCTTTTGCTGGTAATTATCCAAACTGCCATCTGGTGTTCTTTTGAAGAAATTATTTTCTAAACTGCCAAAGTTCTTAAAAAATACAACAGATGGCACTTTAGAAAATAATTCTTTCAAAAGAACACCAGATGGCAGTTTGGATAATTACCAGCAAAAGAAAAAAATTGACAGTCATGAAAACAGCTGAGGATGGTGACGATGGTCACTGATACTGCAGTGCTGTGTTTAAAAAAACATAGAAGTAGGAGGAATTCATGATTAATTTAATTATTACAAATTTTAAATTGAAATAACTTATACACATGCCATTGAGCACACAAGAAAAAGTGAACGAGCACCTTATTCACTTGAAGCACACTATCTGACTGCGACCGTGAATGCGTGGCATGTGCTTGTATACTGCTGAGTCTGCACATGTATGCCTTCGTCACCGCACAGCACAATACTATACTGATCACACTGTTGTTACTTCATTACTGAACCTGTTCTGGCAGAAAATTCTTATGGTTTAGCTATGTCTTGAGATGTTACAGCATTATTAACCCCTGAGCGTGGTTTGACGTACTTAAACGTGACCTGTTTCTTCCCTTCTGTGCGGTCATGCAGTCCCCCTATGCGGTAGTATTTTTAACTACTCACCCAGTAACATATTTTAGATAACTAACTCACTGGCACTATCGAACCCATAGTTCATGACCGAGCAGACATGAGCTCTCCATACATCCCTATCCTTAGCTAATGTTTTGCAATCATCTGCTGTATAATCTACTTATCTCAATTCATAGTTAATGTTATTCTCCCACCTCATTGCAAGTCTACCAACTGCACGTTTTCCATCTGGTTTTCCTACAAGAAGCTTCCATACACGTCTTTCATTCCTCATATGTGCCACATGTCCTGCCCATTACAGTCTATGAGACGCAATTGATCACATTATATCTGGCTTCGTACAAAGACCGTGTAGTTCACTCTTATGTAGAGCTTATTTTAGATATATATTAAATTATGAATAAATTATATTTATATTTGAAGAGAAAAATTTTCGCCTAGACCGAGACTCGAACCCGGGACCCTTGGCTTTCCGGGCCAAGTGCTCTACTAACTGAGCTACTGAGGCGAGTTACGATCTAGATGCAAATTTTTCTCTTATATACGTTGTAATTCCCTATCGCCAAATGCTTTTGAAACCATTATTATCTTGTAGTGAGAAATGTTAAATCAATAATAAAAACATCATTAGAAGCCTTACTAGCTTTATAAAGTAATGTTAAATTCCCAATAAATGTCTTCTTAACTAAGAAGCCGCCATTTGCAAAGATAGAAGCAATGGTTTCAAAAGCATTTGGCGATAGGGAATTACAATGTATATAAGAGAAAAATTTGCATCTAGATCGTAACTCGCCTCAGTAGCTCAGTTGGTAGAGCACTTGGCCCGGAAAGCCAAGGGTCCCGGGTTCGAGTCTCGGTCTAGGCGAAAATTTTTCTCTTCAAATATAATTTATCTTTCAGTGAGAAATGTTAAATCAATAATAAAAACATCATTAATAAAATTATATTTAGTTACATTATATTTCTAATCTTACCTAATCTTTCCTTTGTTCACGGAAAGTCGATTTTGATATTGATTGTTGAGAGCATTTATTTCTTTCTTCAACAATAATATTTAACAATGTGTGGTCGAATATTTCCTCGAATATAGCAACAATGTCCCCAGAAACATCAAATTGTTGACCACTGATGTCTCTCGTATTGAATTAAACGTGTCCATATTTTGCCATACAAAATCTGTGGACTCTCCCCCTAGCCCTGTAGCACGTGTCAGGGTCTGATTATCTGCCTCGACAACACTATCACTTATATCGTGAGGAGGTTCAGGTCCTCACTATCTGATATAGACGCTAAATCACTATGTTTATCAATCTCATCTGACATTACATATTAAACCATAGGAAAGTTATGTAGTTTCGTATAATGGAGAATTAGTTATTATTATTTATTATTCTGGTCCCAAGGGTCGCGGGTTCAAACCCGGCCGGGGTTGATGGATTTTTTAGGATGGAAAAATCAAAGGAGCAAGTCCTCCGGAGGGACTTTAAGCCATGGGTCCCAAGTCTGAAGATTTTCAGGCTCGTAAAAAATCCTTAAGCCTGAATGAAAAGGCCTCTAAGCAAACCTTATCGAATTTTCCCGTCCTAGTACTACCTTGATTTCTTAAATGTCAGTATGAGGCGGAACGCTGACCACGGACCACTCAAAATAACTATACGAAAACAAGTGTAACTAAATTAGTATGGTTCAAATTGTTCCCTGTAGGGGGAAGCTTCTAAATCTCTGTAAAGGGAAGACGTAGGCTTCAATACAATTTATTTACTATTATTATTATTATTATTGTCCACCGCTGTGGTCTCGAGGTAGCGTGCTGCCTTGTCACACAGCGGGCCCGGGTTCAATCCCCGGTCGGGGCAGTTTTTCTGGGTGAGGTTTTTATCGGGGTTTTTCCTCACCTGTAAGACAAATGTCAGGAAAACTTTAAGGCCCAAACGGTTCCCAAAATCATATGGCCATCATCCTTATCATTATCATCCTTACCATTATCATTATCATCATCCTTCACCAGTGTGGAAAGCAACGGGAAGCTACCACACCTACACAATTCCCTAGTAAAGCTGCAAGCATAGCATGAAAATGCTATGATTGCAGTGAAGGACCTGCCTTCGGGCAGAATTACTATGGATGGATTATTATTATTATTATTATTATGCAATAGCCAGGAAACATAAATGCCAACACACACAACTCTATTATGCAACACTAAGAAATTGGGACTGGAAGTAAACTTCAATTAAACTAAATATATGATAAATAATCAATTGAGTTGGTGTTTATTTGATGAAACAAAATATGCTAACCACCTATTCCAATTTAATCATTGTTTCGATCCAAATTTTGAAATTTTACATATTTGTGATAAGGTTAAGAAGTTAGATCTTTTGGAGGCTGTAGAAATTAATGAATTTAAAAGTAGTAATAAACTGTTAAATTCTCAACTTGATTTGAATGAATCCCCTTTGTTAAATTAAAAAAAAATTAAATAAATTATTGTTGTATTGTTGCTTAGATCAGTTGGAACACAATTCATAATTTGTTAACATGTCTGAAGAAGGTACAGTGTACCGCAACAGCTGTCACTGAATTATGTCTTAATAAATATGAAAATCAAATAAATATATGTTCACCCATAGAGATACATTATGTAATGGAAATGGACAGTTAACGATAAATGAGCAAAATTTTGAAGAAGTGGCTGAATTCAAGTACCAAAGAGACTGTATAACAGTGAACAACATGGTCTTTATAGAAAACCAGATATAACAGTTAAGTCTCGTAGACTGTAATGGGCAGGACATGTGGCACGAATGGGGAATGAAAGATGGCATATCAATTTCTTTTAGGGAAACAAGAGGGGAAATGTCCAGTTAGTAGAGCACAAGTGAGGTGAGAGAATAACATTAACTATGATTTGAAGGAAATAGATTATACTGGGGTAATTGGAAAACATTAGCTCAGGATAAGGATGTATGGAGAGCATCTGTCTATGGGTTTGATAGTGCCAGTGAGTTAGTTATAATGAAGAATTTATGGTATTAGTAATGAATTGGTATTATATAGGAATTTTAACCCTTGTTTTCTGTTTTGAATGTTGCAGTTGGCTCCTCCGTTGCAAACCCCAGGTGTGAATCTACTACATGCCCTATCATTACATGAGAACCCGGGCTATGAAGTGGTGTATATGCGCCATCCTCCCAGCAGCATACACATTGTGCCAAACGTGGCACGCCCTCAGGGGCTGGTGATCCCACCAGTGTCGCCATCCCGGATGGCTGCAGCCCGTGAAGAGGCCATGCGCAATTTTCATATACTGTTGAGAGGAGTTTCACAGGACGCTATTGAGCAGTTCACGTTCCTGCACAAGTACAAACAGGTCAGTCTCTATTTCAATTTATTTTTAATAAAAAGTAGCAACTGTTCACCCTCGAGGTACACTTTTTCCAGCTCTGACATTCACATATACACAGGGAGTCTCTAAAGTCACTATACATTTCAGTGCAAGAGGGCAATCATTAACCTTTTTGTATTCACGTAGACTTTCACGGCCGGAGATGCTATGATGAATTTGAAGAAGTTTTTCGGGCTGTAGGCCGTGGTCGTGAGGCTTGTAGTTCCCCGACGTTTCGCCAGAGACTGTCAGTCTCTAGACAACCCTTGAGGATGCCAGACGCAGTCTCTGGCGAAACGTCGGGAAACTACAAGCCTCACGACCATGGCCTACAGCCCGAAAATCTTCTTCAAGTTCATCATAATAACCTTTTTATTTGACTGAATATCATTAATATTTATGGGATTTGTGTTTTTTATTTGTTCTTTAGTTATTCTTTATAGAGATGATTATATACATGGGGACTTAAATGTTCCCCACAGCAAAACAATAATAATATCAATTTTCTAATAGAAATATATAATATTGTTAATTAAACAATTGTTATTGTGAAGTTATACACATATTCTACTGCCATCTGGTGACAACACACAGCTGTGAAACAAAATGCCCACCTTAAAATTAAAACAAAAAAGCCTGCTGCTTCTGTGATATGATTCTATAAATCTAGCAGATGTGATAGGATGTTTTTGTAGAGTGAAACTTACAATTTTCCGCATTGTGATGCAAGGGGCACTCAACTCCCTACTGAGGCATCAAGTTGATGCATTCGGACTCTCACTGGCAATTTGAACCTGCTGCTTTGTTTCTGCTGATACACGTAGTCATGCCTCATCACTGCTGGTAAACCAAGGGTCCTGGGTTCAAGTCCCGGTCTCAGCGTATAATTTTTCTCTTTAAATATGATTTATCCATTAATGAGATGCACGAAATCAATAATAATAACATGGAAAAAGCCGTACCGGCTGTAATGTATAATTCCCAAATATGTCTTCTTAACCCCTTAACTGGGGACCTAGCTAGTGCAGTTCTACAGCTCTGTGGGGAGCCTTTTCTTCCTTTAATTTAAAATATTATAAATAATACAGGGAGTAAACATTTGTAACATATCCATCAAATATTATACAAAACAACCATTCTCTTTCATATGGTCATATTTTTTAATCGAAATTTCGTATTTTTATTTTTTTCAACTCTAGTACAAAAACGGCACAAGTGTCTTCTCGTGTTCAATTTAAAAGTAATTTGGAAAACATTATTTATATTACATATAATGAATATTAAAAAGTATGCAAATCTCTTAAATGCAATAAATGTTAACTCTGGCCTTACATGGTGTCTGTCATCAGTGGCGTTATTTCAAGTATTACATCGATATAAACTAAGCATTTAGGATATATGTATAAATTAATTTATTTATTTATATTGGCAATTTACTCCGAAGTTTATAATGTAAATATACAATCTCTTTTAACACTGTGTAAATATTAAAATTTTACGACACATATGACCAGTGGCGTTACTAAATACTGTCAGTTTTGAGTTATTACAAATAATCGCATTTTTTTTTATTTTTAGAACTTTAATATACCGTAAAAATATATATCTGTACAATTAGTAGTTTTTATTGTAGTAATAGTGATTATTGACGTCATCAGATATTATCAGTGGCGTTATTGAACACTGGCGTGTTGTTAGTATTATGAATGCTACATAACTTCATTTTAGAAAACACTCATATTTTCAGTAAATTGTTAGTAGCTTATAAAAAAATATGATGAAGTGAAAAAAAAAACTAGAAGCGAAATAAGACGTTTGAACTAGTTACTTCAAGACTGGAGAATGGAGGGTAAAAGTTAGCAACCCCAATTGAATGTTTGTGCAATATTTTTCTAATGTGATAAAAGACAGACCTCTCATTTAAACGTGTGAATGAGAAGTTACAAGAAACTGTACCAGAGTTATTATTTTTTCATTAACTTAGACCGTTCTTGCATTAAGGTTTAAGGCTAATCTGAGTTGAGAGATATATTATGTTAAGCAAACAGATGGTGTCTGTTTTTTTTTCTGAACACGTCTAGTGAATAATATTTTATCATGAATGTTATATAGCTGGCCAGTTACCGATATACGTTAGTCTGTTCTTGCGCGCATACATGATATGTGATTTTAACTCTCGTAATAAGAAACTGTTAAGAGACCGGTCAAAGGGGGTTGAAAAAAATCACACTAGATGTCATACCCATACAGAACAGATCTTCAAAATTTTGTCTTCCTGTATCGCCAATTAACTTACAAAAAAATAATATACATCTCGTTGGATATATCCGTAACTCCCACCGAGTGAAGGCTTTCTTGAGACGGATATTCACGTAACGCCCACCCAACGGGTTAATTAAGGAGCCGCCATTTGCAAGATAGGAGCATGGCTTCATAGCGTTTGGTGGCCGGGAATTACAATGTATATAGAGAGGGATTTGCGTTTAGATCGGTACTTGCTCAGGTAGCTCAGTTGGTAGAGCATTTGGTCTAGAGAACCAAGGGTCCCGGGTTCAAGTCCCGGTCTGAGCGTATAATTTTTCTCTTTGAATATAACACTTAAATTTGTTTAAAAGTAGATGAATGTATGCTTTTGTTGTGGCTTGTTTACGGAATTTATGGGTAAATTTAGCTGTCTCGTCTTCATATGACAATCCGCATACCTGTGCACAAACAGTGACAACAATCCGTTGTTCTGTGCTAAAGACGTTGCATTAAGCTGACAGTGTATGGAAAGAAAAGACAAAAAATATTAGAGTTTTCATGGAAATGGAAGTGACTTTAGAGGCACTCTATATCGTCCCTTCACTAGCTGAAGATAGACACACGTGGATGCGAGGCCAGCAGATAGCTTGTAGGCCATTAATGTTATGTTGCAAATAGAAAAATATACACACATGTCTCTCTTACAGTGATGCAAAATCATTAAATGCCCTATTTAATAAGTCTGCAATTCATTTTGTTGGGTTGGGAAGAGGGAAGTTGGTGTACGTCCATTTGTTATAAACATTCATAAATTAATTAGGGCAAATAACATTATCCTGAGCTAATGCTTTCCAATCATTCCCTGTATAATCTATTTCCCTCAAATCATAGTTAATGTTATTCTCCCACCTCATTCTTGGTCTACCAACTGGGTGTTTTCCATCTGGTTTTCCTACAAGAAGCTTCCATGCAAGTCTTTCATTCCCCATACGTGCAACATGTCCTGCCCATCGCAGTCTATGACACATAACTGTTGTTATTATATCTGGCTTGCTATTAATACCATGAGCTTACTATTATGTAGTTTTCTCCATTCACCTTTCTGTTCATCTCTTTTTGACCCAAAAATTTTCCTAAGTACTATATTCTCAAATACTCGTAATCTCCTTTCCTCTCTTAATGTAAGAGTCCATGTTTCACATCCATATAATATAACTGGTAGAATAACAGTTTTATATATTTTCACTTTAACGTTTGTCAGTTAAAGAAAAGTTAATAAATTAATCAAATTTCCAACTTTTTACACTCAACATATAATTTTAATTCAGTTTGAGTAAGTTAACAAAACCTGGTACGTTGTCAGTTGAAAACATATCAGTTGTGGCTCCACTCTAGATTAGGACGTTTCTATTATTTTCTTTACAACATTCATATGTCATTGTTGCATTACATACTGTTACCATTTGTGATGGCATTTTGTATTTTAAACATTTTGCAACGGTTGTTAAAACATGTTTAACAATTATTTAACACTTATCCATGTACACAAGTTGCAATGTTTATCTGTCAATAAAGTTCTACATAGTGCTGTGCAAATGTTTAATATAACTTCCACTAGATGGCAGCACATATGTGTGCCTATTAATTCCAAACCATATTTCAAGAAACTAACTTGATTTTGTTGGGTTCTGATGGGACAAGTTAGTGTACACAAGATTAGTTTACAGTTTCTTAAATAAACTGTTGTTGGGTTAGGAAGTTGGTGTACGTCCATTTGTTATAAACATTCATAAATTAATTATGGCAAATAATTGGTTTTCAAGTTAATAAGTTGTACCCGACCTCATATTTTGAATTACGAACTGAGATAAGACTTAATTTTTACATGCTTTATATTAGCTTGACCTTCATCTGTCTATGTAACGGACCTGTAACTATGTAACGGAATCTTTGAACACGATTTTCATCCACTTAAAAACATTGGATCGACTTGAAACTTTGTATACTTGTAAAAGACCCATGACAATACAATAATCTCATAATTGTTTCTGAAATCCTGGCCAGAATGATCAGAAAAAAAAAACGCTGAATAGGTTGCGGACTTATCGACTTTTTAGTCAATCCTTGTAAGAGCTCAGTTGGTAGAGCGGTGAACTCTAGTGGTATATAATTTCAGTAATCCATAGGTCGCTGGTTCAAATCCGGCTCGGATTACTTTTTTGTTTTTTTAGAAGAGTATTAAGCAATTATATTTTCATGTGAGTCTGCTTAATGATAATCAATTAAACTAAAAATTAACAAAAATATAATATATTTGAAGAGAAAAGTTTTTGCCTATACCGGGACTCGAACCCGTGATCTTTGGCTTGCTGGGCCAAATGCTCTACCAACTGAGCTACCAAGGCGAGTTACGATCTAGATGCAAATTTTTGTCTTATATACGTTGTAATTCCCTTTTGCCAAATGCTTTTGAAACCATTGTTTCTATCTTTGCAAATGGCGGCTTCTTAGTTAAGAAGACATTTATTGGGAATTTAACATTACTTTTTATAAAGCTAGTAAGGCTTCTAATGATGTTTTTATTATTGATTTAACATTTCTCACTGAAAGATAAATTATATTTGCGTCTAGATCGTAACTCGCCTCGGTAGCTCAGTTTGTAGAGCATTTGGCCCGGCAAGCCAAAGGTCCCGGGTTCGAGTCCCTATCTAGGCAAAAATTTTTCTCTTCAAATATAATTTATCTTTCAGTGAGAAATGTTAAATCAATAATAAAAACATCATTAAAAAAATAATAGTTTAAAAAACTCAAACATCACGCTTTATTAGAAAACCAAACTCAGAGATAAAAAAATAAATAATAGTTCGAAAAACTAAAACAACACGCTTTATTAGAAAACCGAACTAAAAAATTAAAAATAATTTTAAATTCCAACACCCTTGGGATAAAATTAAAGTCATGAACAAAAAAAGCATCTCCAACACATCTAGAATAAAACTAGAGTTATCTACAAAAAAAAATAATTTTACCATCAAAAGCATGGGGTGCTTTTTATGGTTTTTACATTTTCATCTTAGAGACTTTACTTTTACCAATATCTGTTTATTATCAAATATATTAATTGATGTAGAGCACCCCACGCTTTTGCTCATAATTTTTTTTTGTAGATAACTATTTTTTTCTAAGTGTGTTGGAGATGATTTTTTTGTTGACCACTTTGATTTTATCCCGAGCCTGTTAAAAAATAAAATTATTTTTCATTTTTTAGTTCGGTTTTCTAATAAAGCGTGTTGTTTCAGTTTTTTTAAACTATTATTTTTATTAATTACTCGCAGACATTGTCCTGCCGAACATTCAGTTCTTGTGTCATGGCCGCACAATAAAAAATGTTACTTTTTTTTACCATAAACTTCACTAATTAATACGTTTGCCAAAAAAACTCCTCACTGCCATCTGTTGTGGCTCAAGAAGTGGGAATATGTCATGACTACACATCTGACATAAAAAATTCCTTTAACCCAATTACAGTGCCATCTACTAGGTCAAATTGTGAATTTAAATCATCCAGGGACCCACTTGAACATACAACAAATTTCATCAAAATCGGTGCAGTCATTTGGGCAGTTTTGAATTTTGAGTAAACCTCCACATCCACTTCTAATTGTTGGATTTCACTCATTTTTGCACAACATCTGCCTTTGCTTTATTTAATAGGATATACCGAGATTCATTGTGAAACATTGAAAATGTGAACGCTGGACCAATTTTAAATTTTACTTCTGGTGAACTCCTACACCTAATAATTTTAGAGGCTCCAATTATGAATCTAACCGTTTGAGGGACCCATTGAGACTAACTAACTCACTGGCATTATCGAACCCGTAGGTTCATGGCCGCACGAGCATAAGCTCTCCATATATCCCTGTCCTAAGTTAATGTTTTCCAATCAATCCCTGTAGGATCTACTTCCCTCAAATCATAGTTAATGTTATTCTCCCACCTCATTCTTGGTCTACCAACTGAGCGTTTTCCCTCTGGTTTTCCTACTAGAAGCTGCCTTGCACATCTTTCATTCCCCATTCGTGCCACATGTCCTGCCCATCGCAGTCTATGAGACTTTCCTGTTCTCATTATATATGGTTTCCTGTAAAGACCATGTAGTTCACTGTTTTGCAGTCTTTTTCATTCACCTGTCTGTTCATCTCTCTTTGGTCCAAAAATTTTCCTAAGAACTTTATTCTCAAATAATATACTCATAATCTCCTTTCCCCCCTTAAAGTAAGAGTCCATGTTTCGCATCCATATAATATAACTGGTAGAATAATAGGTTTATATATTTTCAGTTTAACATTTTTTGAAAGGAGTTGGGAAGTCAAGAGTCTCTGTAATATATAATAGCACGCATTTCCAGAATTGGGCCTATGTTTAATTTCTTTGTGCATCTCATTCCTGTTTGTGATTATGTTGTTGTTTTTTTCTAATGGCGAGATTTGACGCTTAAGTCATTTTCTCTCTGGCTTCCCAGTACAAGCGAACAAGGTCCTTAGAGTGTTGTGCAGTTGGATTTAAAGCTGGACAGACCAGAAGGTGGTGATTGTCCATGATCAGGTCCGGGTCTTTGCATATGACACATCTGTTTGTGATTATTGTTCCTATGTACTTGAATTCAGCCACTTCCTCAAAATTTTCCTCATTTATCATTAGGTGTCCATTTCCACTATATAATGTATTTTTATGTGTGACCATGTATTTAGTTTTATTGATATTTACTTCCAGTCCCAGTTTCTTAGCGTTACTCAGTAGTGTGTGCGTTTAGTATCTCCTCGGTATCAGCCAGTTAGTACTACACAAAAAATTTAATCAAAATTGGTCCAGTCGTTTATTAGGAGTTGAGTGACAAACACACGTCCAGAAGATTAAGTAAATAAAGATTAACTTATAAACATGTTTGTAATTTATTGCGAAGGTTGGTTATACTGATTTCACATACATTGATAGAAATTACATTAACCAGTCGCACATGTGTACTGAGATTCTGTAGAATTTAAAAGAATTCATTGAGTAAGTTAACATCAAATACTAAAGTTTTTCCCAGAATTTTTGCAAAAACATGCTGTATATAATACCACACTAACTGCGCTAACAATATTCAAGTGTTTAAAGAAGTAAGTGATGATTGTTAACATTTGTTTTTTTTCTTGATAAACTTTACATGATTGTGTGTCCATTGTGATTATAGGTGCAGAGAAGCACGGACGACAACGCAGAGAAATGCACCATCTGCATAAGTGAATTTGAAGAAAATGAAGATGTACGAAGACTTCCATGTAAACATTTGTTCCATAAAACCTGCGTAGACCGATGGTTGGTTACTGACCGACGTTGTCCCACTGCCGTGAACGCATAGACCATTGCGTCAATAAAGAAGCACCATCCAGGTGACAGCAACTCTTCTGTCTCGCCTGGACTGATCCGTCTTTTTCTCGATAATTCTCTCGTCTAGTTGTAGTGTTTTTAAATGTAAATAAAATCTATTCATTAGCATGTTTACATGGGTCTCTTATTTCTTCACATCAAATCCACAATAATTCTGTTGTTTTAATCTCCGTCTCCTTCCTCTTCATCTGGTCACTCCACTCTGTCTTTTATCCATATTCGAGCCGCTCTTATTTCTGGCGTGGTCACACCTACCTGATTTTTGGCATTACTCCTGCACGTGGTTTACATAATACTTGGCAGGTAATAGCATTGTCAAGTCAGTTGTACATTACAGTGTGGACTGTTCTACTCAGAGAACAAGTGACTACTGGCATCATGTGATAACACATGTTCCTGCTAGAGTCAATTTCCAACATGTTTACTTACATATAAGGGTGAGGTTTTTTCTTCACTTGTAAGACAAATGTCAGGAAGCTCAGGGCCCAACGGTCTCCGAAAATCATCCAGCCATCATCATCATCCTTCACCGGTGTGGAAAGCAATGGGAAGCTACCACACCTATAATTCCATAGTAAAGCTGCAAAGCATAGCATGAAAATGCTGTGATTGCAGTGAAAGACTTGCCGTGAGGCAGAATTACTATAGAATAGTACAAGAATAAACTTGACAATACGATAAAAATCCTCCATAAGTGTGATGTTTAACCATGACAACAATTGTCAGCTGACCATGTGGTTTGCTGCCAGAAGTAAGAGGCGCACAACTTTATTGTTCTGGATTTAAGCCTCTTCCATTGGTTTTTATTGTCCATGTGTTCTTACACTTTGTTCCTATCCCAGACTTTTTCCTCCTCTTTCATGCAATGTTCTTTTTCCTATGGTTTTCATTTCTTGAGAAACAGAGGTTTGAGTTCCTCACATATTTTACAGCTCATAACTTCCCCTCCAAAGGAAGCCACTAGCCTTGGTACCAATAATTAGCAACTTCTGCATTTCTGATTTATTTATGACTAGAGCAAGGAATTATATGAAGAAAATTATACCAAAATAAATCATAATAAAAAAATATATTATGAAGCTACTACTCATATTTCAAGAGAAAAATTTGCGCCCAGACCGATACTCGAACCGGGACCTTTGGCTTTCTGGGTCAGTGCTCTACCAACTGAGCTACCGAGGTGAGTTGTGATCTAGATGCAAATTTTTCTCTTTTACAGGCCTATGTGTAATTCCCTCGCACCAAATACTATGAAACCTCTGTTTCTATCTTTGCAAATGGCAGCTTCTTTATTAAAGGGATCCCATAACAGGCCCGGAGGCCCTTGGGTCAGTAGGAGGTTAAGGTTCCCACTTTTTCTAAACAATCGGCACTTTATGTCAGCCCTGCTTGACGGCTGCCTTTATCCCCAGAACAAGTGTCTGGTACTCATTTCCATTAGAGCCTGAGTCGACCCCAGGGCCATAGTGCCCCAGAGGGTTCGGGTCAGTTTAAAAATCTTGACCCCAACGGGACTTGAACCCTCGACCCTCCGGCTTGTAGCTCGGTGCCTTAACCACTACGCTACGGCGTGCCCCAGCTTCTTTATTAAGAAGACATTTGTCGGGAATTTAAACACCACTTTATAAAGCCAGTGTGGCTTCTATTGATGTAACTTCTTACATGCACAGGTCCTTTATAATTTATAAATGTACGTACCAGCACATAAATGAGATAAGCAGACCTTTATTTCTGGCTCAAGAAATCGAGATGTTCCTGGTCCAATATAAAATATCACGTTCATGATTTGAAGCAATTTTCATGGCTCATGAAGTAGCGTAGTTGTTTAAGGAATCACACTGAAACCAGAATGTCGTGAGTTTGAGTCTCGATGGGGTCGGATTTTTAGCTGGACCAAACCTTCTGGCAGCATCTTGGCCCTGGAGTCAAGTTAGCTCCTATTGGAAATAAGTATCAGACGCAGCATGTTGGGGGGGGGGAGTAAACATATTCATCATGCAGGGGCGACATCCCGGTGAATGATTCGAGCCGATTGTCTAGAAAGATGGAAGCTTCAACCTCCCATTCAGTTTGGATGATTTCTATTTATTTTGCATGAAGATATTTGAAATCCAGTATATTTATGTGAAATATAACAATAATATTAAATTTGATAGTTTCAGAGCATAAGTAGATCAAGTCCAGTTTGTTATATTTGGAGAAACGAGATGTTATTAATCCACAATTAATTCTAGGGATTGTTTCAGAACTCTCTTTGCAATTACAGTAAGATTTAATGAACTATGAACATGGTGAAATGGAGTTAGAATTATTTTAACATTAGTTTTTTTACAAAAAATGGGCCTAACACAGTGTCTAGTCTTGGTCTACTTGTACTTTGAACGATCCAGTTATCAATTCTGTTCGTAATACGCAGTTAGAAGCTTCTTGTATATTCTGATAGCAAACTATACGCCTGTCACGATGAAAAAGTGCACTCCGCATCACATTATGTTATGTAAGTATACTTGTTGTCACCCCTACACTGACTAGATGATTGTCTACCTCTGTGGATGTGAGGCCAGCAGCCGTATGGTAGGGTAAGGACCTTCTAGGCCTGTCGCACCTTAGAAAATAAAGTATACTTGTTATTATGCCATATTTGGTATTTTGATGTAAGTGAGAAAAATGTTGGCCTTACCTACCAGAACTTCGCTAATTTAAAAAAACAGGACTTCACGTTTAGGATCAACGGTCTTTACTACAATTAAATGGTGTAATCCACTCACAAAGTAAGGACTGCTTTTAGGTAGGAAGAAGGAACTGGCTGCTAGGTTATTGTTCTTACATTTTTGTTCAGCTTATTCATCTAGAGTCATGTTTTGATGCAAAAACCTCTATCCAACTTGTCATTCCATATCTCCGCATCCAATTATTTACTTTTATCAAATGTATTTATCCAGATGTATAGCCCAGATGAAGGACAAAATAGAGATGATGTAATAGAGTTTTACGAAGAACTCCAGAAACTCATAAATAAAAATGATTACCTTATTTTAACTGGAGATTTCAATGCACGTATAGGAAATAAACCAATAACAGAAACCATAGGTAAACATGGTGAAAAAACAATAAATAATAATGGAAAACTTTTAATAGACTTCGTCACCTATAATAGCTTTAAAGTAACGAATACCTTTTTTCGACACTTAGATATTGACAAATATAGGTACATGGAGTGCCACAGGAAGTACAAGTATAATTGATTATATAATTGTAAATAAAAAACTTTGAAATTTAGTTCATGATACTAGAGTATATAGAGGGCCTGATATTAATTCTGATCATTTTTAGTGAGGTCTAAAATAGCTATACCAACCCGATGGAAGAAATTACACTATGATAAGATGGCAAAAATTAATATAAAATTATAGAATATTCACCTGAAAGGTCCGTCTCCTCAACTTAATTATCATTTAACTGTAGCGCTTTCGGGACTTGTCCCATCATCGGCAGGATTCAAAACTGGTGTTTCACTGAAGATCTGGTAGAGGGGGTTGCATGTATTTGGTTCGTTTTTGTTTATCAGGCTGTCGTGAGCTGCTTTCATGATTTCCATCTCTTCGAGTACGTTTATCTTCGCTGGATTATATTCTCTGTGCATTACTGTTAGGGTGTTTTCAATATTTAACATAACATCTAAATTATCTTAATAGAGTAAAGTAAAGTGATCCCACAACAGACCCGGAGGCCCTTGGGGTACTGGGAGGTTAAGGCTCCCACTTTATCTAGACAATCGGCACATTATGTCAGCCCTGCGTGATGGCCGCCTTTACCCCAGAACAAGCGTCTGGTACTCATTTCCGTTAGAGGCTGAGTCGAGCCCAGAGCCATAGTGCCGCCAGAGGGTTTGGGTCAGTTTAAAAATCTTGACCCCAACGGGACTTGAACCTGCGACCCTCCAGCTTGTAGCTCAGTGCCTTAACCACTACGCTACGGCATGCCCCAAATTATCTTAATAGGAAAACAAATGAATTATTAATTGAACACAAAGAGAAAAAGTGCAATAGTTTGTAGAGAAGTTAGAAAAACCAAAAGAACAATGTGGGATAAATATATAAGTGATATCGAACACGATGTACATGGAAAACAAGAAAAGGCGTACAAAATTATGAAACAAGAGATACACTTAAATTAAATAACATTTCTGAAGAAAAATGGATAGATAACTATCAAGAATTATGGACAGAAGAAAATGAAGAATAAATAATACAAGCAGATGAACACGTAGATTTAATAACCACAGAGGAATTAACAACTCCTATTGAACATTTCCATAACAAAAAGACACCGGGTACCGATAATATGAACATAGAATTAATTAAATATGCATCTTTCCTCTAAACATTCGTCTACTAGATTTTATAAATATATGTTGGAAATTTGGATATATACCCGAAGAATGGAAAATCGCTAAAATATATCCTATATATAAAAAGGAAGGGGGCACGCCGTAGCGTAGTGGTTAAGGCACTGAGCTACAAGCCGGAGGGTAGAGGGTTCAAGTCCCGTTGGGGTCAGGATTTTTAAACTGACCCAAACTCTCTGGCGACACTATGGCCCTGGGGTCGACTCAGCCTCTAATGGAAATGAGTACCAGACGCTTGTTCTGGGGTAAAGGCGGCCGTCACGCAGGGCTGACATCAGGTGCCAATTGTCTAGAAAAAGTGGGAGCCTTAACCTCCTACTACCCCAAGGGCCTCCGGGCCTGTTGTGGGATCACTTTATATAAAAAGGAAACAGACAAAATTGTTCTAATTACAGAGGAATAAGTATATTCAATATGTGCTGTAAAATTTATGCGAATATTTTAAAAAATTGCTTAAACATAATTATAGAAAATATCATATTGGATCCTATTTGAAGAGAAAAATTATACGCTCAGATCAGGACTTGAACCTGGGAACCTTGGTTCTATAGACCAAGTGCTCTACCACCTGAGCTACCTGAGCAATCACCGATCTAAATGCAAATCTTTCTCTATATACATTGTAATTCCCGCCCACCAAATGCTATGAAGCCTTTACTTCTATCTTTGCAAATGGCAGCTCCTATATTAAGAAGACATATTTGAGAATTATGCATTACATTATAAATGCCAGTGCGGCTTTTTTCAATGTTTTTACTATTTATTTCATACATCTCAATGATGGATAAATTATATTTGAAGAGAAAATTTATACACTCAGACCGGGGCTTGAACCCAGAACCCGTGGTTCTCTAGACCTAGTGCTCTACCATCTGAGCTACCTGAGCAAGTACCGTTTTAACGCAAATGTTAATCTATTATAAAATCTCAACGTATTCTGCTTAAGAATAAAACAGTACTTATTTACTGTATTGAATTGTATATATTTATTTTAAGATTCTCCGATATAACTTATATAGACATGTGCTAGATAATATATTATTATTATTATTAATTTTATTATTTTTATTTACATTATTTTGAGTGTTAGAAAAGGAACTACATTTTCATACCCACTCAAATTTAAATTGTTATTCGACCAATGAAAATGCAGTCATACAACTGCTTTGTTTACATTACAAGTGGAACTTAGCTCGGAAGAAGTATAATGTGTGGTTAAGGTTGGTATTCATGAACCAAGCTCTCTAGACCAAGTCATCACCGTAAGCTGAGACTCTCATCTTTCAATTGTTCCCGGACATTTTTAAAATAATAAATATGTTGTTATCACGTGATGTTGAATAGAGTGAGCCAGTTAGAGTAGGTTCTGCATCACCCACATGATTAACCACGGGCTGAGAGTCGCTTAAGCAGAAAGCTTGGTTTTTTAATACCTGCCTTAAAGTTTCTGTTACACACATTGCCTTGTAAGTCCTGTAAATTGAAGGAGAAATGAAAAATATGTCAATAATTTTTCTGGGGACAAAGGAAGTTAACATTTTTTTATTTCTACACAATTTCATTTATTCTAAGCCAGTTTTTTAATAATTCTAAGTGAAAATATAATCTGATAGCTACAGAGGAAAGGAGATTACAAGTATTTGAGAATAAAGTACTTAGGAACATTTTTGGACCAAAGAAAAATGAACAGACAGGTGAATGGAGAAGACTTCATAACCATGAACTTCATGGTCTTTATAGGAAGCCAGATATAATAAGAAGAGTTAAGTCTCGACTGCGATGGGCAGGACATGTTGCACGTATGGGGAATGAAAGACTTGCATGGAAGCTTCTTGTAGGAAAGCCAGAAGGAAAATGCCCAGTTGGTAGACCAAGAATGAGGTGGGAGAATAACATTAACTATGATTTGAGGGAAGTAGATTATACAGGGTATGATTGGAAAGAATTAGCTCAGGATAGGGATGTATGGAGAGCTTATGTCCATGTGGCCATGAACCTATGGGTTTGATAGTGCCAGCGAGTAAGTATTTTCAGCTATTTTGTTAAAATTATTTACTGAATACTGTAATTTGTCCACTGACAGAACCACTAATGCTACGTCATGTGTGAAAATTAACTTATCTAACTTCATATTTCTATTCAATTGTATGTGTACATGACATTATTCTCTCCACTCTCTCTCTCTCTCTCTCTCTCTCTCTCTATATATATATATATATATATATATATATATTATAAATGAAAGTGGTGATAGAGGTCATCCTTGTCTGCCTTCATCTTACGTCATAACTTGTTGTTTCTTGTAAGACACATTTCAAAGCTTCTTTGCTCCATCTTCATTTTGTACAGACTGATCTTGTTGTCGCTCTGGATCTCGACTCTTTTCCTTCTTTTTTGTGTTCAAAGAACTTGCTTATTACGTTACTCTCCCTGGGAATTTCAAAATTCATAATTTTCTCCTTGTTCTTCTGTATGTAGGTTTTTTCCCATATGATGAGTTCATTTGTGTTTTGTTTTAATAATTTGTTTTTACATCTATTTTATGCCTCCAATTGTAGTTGTCAGAAGTACAAAGTTCATTAATTCCATGTAGTCAATCCGTAAAGAGAGCCGATATGAAGGGTTCACAGCAAAAGTGGACCAACTCCATATTTTACTCTTGAGAAAAAGAAGTAAGGAAGTAAAGAAACAAGCTGATAAATTATCAGGATATATGAAATATTTAATTTGGCGCAACGATCGTACCTCAATAGAAAGCAAAATCTGTATATACAAAATTATAGTTTGACCAGATATCATATATGGAGCAGAAACTAGGGCTGATACAACAAAAACTAATCAAATAATAACCAGATGTGAAATGAAGATGTTAAGAACTATTCAGAGGAAAACATTATTTGGTAAGAGACAAAATACAGAAATTAGAGACAAATTCAAGACATAATCAAATGTATTAAACACAGATGAAAATATTGAAAGATCATAGAGAAAGAATGGAAGACAATAGACGTGCAGAAACAGCTAAAGAAGATAGACCAATGGACAGGAGAAGAGTAAGAGGAAATTCAGCCAAGAGATGGATAGACAGGCATTACAGAGACTTTTGATGTCCCAACTCCTTACAAAAAACGGTAAACTGAAAATATATAAAACTCTTATTCTACCAGTTATATTATATGGATGCAAAACATGGACTCTTTCTTTAAGGGAGGAAACTGAGATTACGAGTATTTGAGAATAAAGTACTTAGGGCAGTTTTTGGACCAAAGAGAGATGAACAGACAGGTGAATGGAGAAGACTACATAACAATGAACTACATGGTCTTTATAGGAAGCCAGATATAATAAGAAAATTTAAGTATTGTAGACTGTGATGGGCAGGACATGTGGCACAAATGGGGAATGAAAGAGTTGCATGGAACCTTCTTGTAGGAAAACCAGGGGGAAAACGTCCAGTTGGTAGACCAAGAATGAGGTGGAAGAATAACATTAACTATGATTTGAGGGAAGTTGATTATACAGGCAATGATTGAAAAGCATTAGTTCAGGATAGGGATGTATGGAGAGCTTATGTCCGTGCGGCCATGAACCTACAGGTTTGATAGTGCCAGTGAATAAGATGGATAGATAGTGCCTGGTCATTCAATATGTCTTCCTCCGAGGAGTGATTTGGGAAATAAACAGGAATTATTACTAAGATGTCATTGCATTGTTCTATTAAATTAATCAAATTCTAAAATTAGTAAACAGTTTTACAAATTGTTATGTGGAATATCCTCAAATGTTTTTGTGAACTACTTAAAAAGATTGTATAAAATTCTCAATAAAAATACTTCTACAGAAGTCATTGATAGCTACATCTCTCTGTCTTTGGAGGATTTGAAAATTGTATAAGAAGAAAGAAATATTAACGTTTGTATAGTAGCTTAAATGGTGTAATGGATAACACACTTGTGCAGAGAGTGAGAGGTCCAAGTCCTGGTTCAAGCGTTAATTTTTATTTTGAAAATAATAATGTCCAGTAATGGAAAATGTTAAATTTAAAATATCACATCGAAGTATTGTATAAATTAAAAAATTGTGAATTATGGAATCTTTGAAATTACTGTTTCCTCTTTTGTTGTACGTGTACTGTTAAGAACAAATTTTCTCATGGAATGGCACTGGTGCTCACCCAGGACCATGAAGAATTTGGGTAGGTACAATAAGTAGCAACTGAGGGACCTCATGATTGGATGATGATCCACTACTGTGGATGTGAGGCCAACAGCTGACTGGTAAGTCGAGGTCTTCCAGGTGAACTTGAGGGAACGGAATGGGTATTGGGGTCAAAAAACGTTTTTTTTTTATTTTATTTTTAAATTAATATGCACTCGGCCATGGTCGATGAATTTTTTTAGGACGGAAAATTCCAAGGATCAAGTCCTTCTGGAGGTACTTTAAGCTGTGGGTCCCGATTCTGAACATTTTCAGATCCTTAAGCCTGAATGAAAAGGCCTCTAAGCAAAATTTACCAAATTTTCCCGTCCTAGCACTATCTTGATTTCCAAAATATCAGCGTGAGGCAGACCGCTGACCACGTGCCACATCAATGACATCTATACGAAAACAAGTGTAACTAAATTAGTATGGTTCAAATACTTCCCTGTAGGGAAGGATCGCCTAAATCTCTGTTGAGGCAAACAAGGGCTTACAAGATTACAGGAAGATATTCCATCCATAGTAATTCTGCCCGAAGGCAGGTCCTTCACTGCAATCGTAGCATTTTCATGCTATGCTTGCAGCTTTATTAGGGAATTGTAGATATGGTAGCTTCCCGTTGCTTTCCACACCAGTGAAGGATGATGATAATAATTATAAGGATGATGATGATGATGGTCATATGATTTCGGGGATCGTTTGGGCCTTAAAGTTTTCCTGATATTTGTCTTACAGGTGAGGAAAAAACCCGATAAAAACCTCTAACTAACTCACTGGCACTATCGAACCCGTAGGTTCATGGCCGCGCGGACATAAGCTCTCCATATATCCCTATCCTGAGCCAATGTTTTCGAATCATCCCCTGTATAATCTACTTCTTTCAAATCATAATTAATATTATTCTCCCACCTTATTCTTGGTCTACCAACTGGGCGTTTTCCCTCTGTTTTTCCTACAAGAATCTTCCATGCACGTCTTTCATTCCCCATTCGTGCCACATGTCCTGCCCATAGCAGTCTACGAGACTTAACTGTTCTTATTATATCTGAAATTCCATTTAAATCAATATGGCGTATAGCTGAGCTGTCAAACTTTCACCGTTCCTTCTTCAGTTTTGTTTCAAATTTTCCGCTCATGAAGGGAAGTCATAAGCGAAGGAAAGATATTTTATCTGTTGGCTATCCTTTAGGCTTGCATTTGTTCCCTCGGTTCTCTATGTTTTGATCTACATGGAGAACGTTCTATGCTACCGTATTCTGCAATTAATTTGTTTTGTATTTCGTGTTTACGTTGTTTAAAAGCGAGGATTGTTTATGCATGTTGCATTCATCTCCGAGTAAATTGTATTCCATTTTAGTGATAATACAGTTTGTTATTGTTGGTGAAAATGCCTCGTTATAATAATAGATTAACTAAGAAGCGTGTGCCTCGGAATAAAAGCAAAGGAAAAGTGAACAGTGATGGCGCTACAGTAATTTCAACTCCATGTAATTCTAACCTCATCAGGATGCAAGACCTAGTACTACGACTACTACTAATTCTACAGAGAAGAAACCAAAAAGTTATTGAAAAAAATGTGAACAAATAGATGAAGAGTACGAGATTATAGATTTGTCTATTCATTCAAGACTTGGTAGTAAAAAAACATGTTGGACTTTCTGCAGAAAGTATACAAAACAGCCAGATCAACTGGAAAGCCCATCTTCAACGAATGCCATCTCATAGAATTCCAAAAGCCATACTTTGTTACTGCCCTCAAGGCAAAAGATCGCTGGGACGTCCAAAAAAGCGCTGGATGGAAAATTCCTCTTTGAGACTGTAACAGGCCACACGGCCTAATACTTGCATGGATGATGATGATGAAAAAATGTTTACATGGCCAGACATGTTGATAATGTAATCTGGAGTCGCCTCCCCACAGGCGTTAGTGCGCTTCACTTCGGAGTATTTGATGCCATAAGCACATTTAATGAAGGGAATGTGTAAAAGTGTCTAGTGCTACAATTAATAGGGCTCGGTGCTGGATGTGACTCTGTTGAGGAGATGAAGCAAATAGACAAGGAGCGGATCAGAAATGCGGACAACAAGTATCACCACAGAAGCCGTGCAACAGAAAAGGGCTGTTATAAGAAAGTTGCTGATGGAAAATGAAGAAGATCCTGATGAACCCAGCTATGGTGCAGCTTATTTTGATATTTCAACTCTGGAGCCCAATTGCCGTAAGTTTGATTTTTCAATACATAAGGAACATTTTCTCAATTTAGAATTATTTTTATGAACCGAAACTTTTAGGACTTATTAATACACAAGCTGAGGCTTTTATTTAAAAAATGGACAAGTTTTAAGAATTTTATAAAGTGATGATAATAATTGGTGGAGTGAATAACATTTTTTATCTTATATAGTATAATTCCAGTTGAGTGTAAAAAGTGTTGGGTTTAATGGGAAGGTTGTGTTAATAACCAGTCAAAGTTTCATATTCCTAGCGTATTTTGATTAGTTTCTGAGAAAATGTTACCTTCAACACCCATAAATTAACGTTGAGAAGGTAGGGCATTCCATTTCCTCTTAACAATTAACAGGTTTGATGATTTTTATTATTAATTTAACATTTCTCATAGAAGGATAAATTATATTTGAAGAGAAAAATTTTCGCCTAGACCAGGACTCGAACCCGGGACCCTTGGCTTTCCGGGCCAAGTGCTCTACCAACTGAGCTACCGAGGCGAGTTACGATCTAGACGCAAATTTTTCTCTTATGTACGTTGTAATTCCCTCGCGCCAAATGCTTGAAACCATAGCTTCTATCTTTGCAAATGGCGGCTTCTTAGTTAAGAAGACATTTATTGGGAATTTAACACTACTTTATAGCCAGTAGGGCTTCTATTGATGATTTTTATTATTAATTTAACACTTCTCATAGAAGGATAAATTATATTTGAAGAGAAAAATTTTTTTCGCCTAGACCAGGACTCGAACCCGGGACCCTTGGCTTTCCGGGCCAAGTGCTCTACCAACTGAGCTACCGAGGCGAGTTACGATCTAGACGCAAATTTTTCTCTTATGTACGTTGTAATTCCCTCGCGCCAAATGCTTGAAACCATAGCTTCTATCTTTGCAAATGGCGGCTTCTTAGTTAAGAAGACATTTATTGGGAATTTAACACTACTTTATAGCCAGTAGGGCTTCTATTGATGATTTTATTATTAATTTAACACTTCTCATAGAAGGATAAATTATATTTGAAGAGAAAAATTTTTTTCGCCTAGACCAGGACTCGAACCCGGGACCCTTGGCTTTCCGGGCCAAGTTCTCTACCAACTGAGCTACCGAGGCGAGTTACGATCTAGACGCAAATTTTTCTCTTATGTACGTTGTAATTCCCTCGCGCCAAATGCTTGAAACCATAGCTTCTATCTTTGCAAATGGCGGCTTCTTAGTTAAGAAGACATTTATTGGGAATTCAACACTACTTTATAGCCAGTAGGGCTTCTATTGATGATTTTTATTATTAATTTAACACTTCTCATAGAAGGATAAATTATATTTGAAGAGAAAAATTTTTTTCGCCTAGACCAGGACTCGAACCCGGGACCCTTGGCTTTCCGGGCCAAGTGCTCTACCAACTGAGCTACCGAGGCGAGTTACGATCTAGACGCAAATTTTTCTCTTATGTACGTTGTAATTCCCTCGCGCCAAATGCTTGAAACCATAGCTTCTATCTTTGCAAATGGCGGCTTCTTAGTTAAGAAGACATTTATTGGGAATTTAACACTACTTTATAGCCAGTAGGGCTTCTATTGATGATTTTTATTATTAATTTAACACTTCTCATAGAAGGATAAATTATATTTGAAGAGAAAAATTTTCGCCTAGACCAGGACTCGAACCCGGGACCCTTGGCTTTCCGGGCCAAGTGCTCTACCAACTGAGCTACCGAGGCGAGTTACGATCTAGACGCAAATTTTTCTCTTATGTACGTTGTAATTCCCGGAAAGCCAAGGGTCCCGGGTTCGAGTCCTGGTCTAGGCGAAAATTTTTCTCTTCAAATATAATTTATCCTTCTATGAGAAGTGTTAAATTAATAATAAAAATCATCAATAGAAGCCCTACTGGCTATAAAGTAGTGTTAAATTCCCAATAAATGTCTTCTTAACTAAGAAGCCGCCATTTGCAAAGATAGAAGCTATGGTTTCAAGCATTTGGCGCGAGGGAATTACAACGTACATAAGAGAAAAATTTGCGTCTAGATCGTAACTCGCCTCGGTAGCTCAGTTGGTAGAGCACTTGGCCCGGAAAGCCAAGGGTCCCGGGTTCGAGTCCTGGTCTAGGCGAAAAAAATTTTTCTCTTCAAATATAATTTATCCTTCTATGAGAAGTGTTAAATTAATAATAAAAATCATCAATAGAAGCCCTACTGGCTATAAAGTAGTGTTAAATTCCCAATAAATGTCTTCTTAACTAAGAAGCCGCCATTTGCAAAGATAGAAGCTATGGTTTCAAGCATTTGGCGCGAGGGAATTACAACGTACATAAGAGAAAAATTTGCGTCTAGATCGTAACTCGCCTCGGTAGCTCAGTTGGTAGAGCACTTGGCCCGGAAAGCCAAGGGTCCCGGGTTCGAGTCCTGGTCTAGGCGAAAATTTTTCTCTTCAAATATAATTTATCCTTCTATGAGAAGTGTTAAATTAATAATAAAAATCATCAATAGAAGCCCTACTGGCTATAAAGTAGTGTTAAATTCCCAATAAATGTCTTCTTAACTAAGAAGCCGCCATTTGCAAAGATAGAAGCTATGGTTTCAAGCATTTGGCGCGAGGGAATTACAACGTACATAAGAGAAAAATTTGCGTCTAGATCGTAACTCGCCTCGGTAGCTCAGTTGGTAGAGCACTTGGCCCGGAAAGCCAAGGGTCCCGGGTTCTAGTCCTGGTCTAGGCGAAAATTTTTCTCTTCAAATATAATTAACAGGTTTGTTTGTATTTTTCAGATATTTGCCGAACCTACATCCGCAGAGCATTCCTGAGGACGTTAGAATTTCACTGGAGAGGTAAGTCACACAAAAGTTTAGAAAATGTTGATTTCCTGTAAACTTTAAAGAAATGAATTTTTATATCACATGACTGTCTCTTTAGCGTCACGACCAGGTCCTGCTTCAACAATTGAATATTGCCCAGGAAACAGATCTACGCCATAAACTGCTACTCAAGACTTCTGCCATTTTGTTACATAAAGGTGTCCCGCAACAGGCCTCAGGAGGCGCTTGGGTTAATGGGAGGTTAAGGCTCCCACTTTTCTGGACAATCGGCAGTTGATGCCAGCACTGTGTGACGGCCGTCTTTACCCCCAGAACAAGAATCTGGTGCTCATTTCAGTTTGAGGCTGAGTCGACCCCAGGGCCATAGTGCCGCCAGAAGGTTTGGGTCAGTTTTAAAAATCCTGACCCCAGCAGGACTTGAACCCTCGACCTCCCGGCTTGTAGCGCAATGCCTTAACCACTACGTTATGGTGTGACATTGAGATCACTATTCATTTGAAAGCCAAGTTTTGGAAATAAATAAAACAGGTCTGGAAGAGAGTCTTCATGTTTGATGCTTCAGCCCATTGAAGACCTTTGTTGTTCCAACTATGCGCCTCCATCCATTTGTATCTTCTGCGTCCTTCTCCATTCATGGACTCCAATAACCTTCAGATTCTGTTCCACGCTGTCTACCCATCTTGTAAGAGGTCTTCTAACTTTCCTTTTTCCCCCTCTATTTTAGATAATTTAACTATATGGGCAATGTGTGTTTCTTCCAGTCGATGTAAATGGCCCAATCACGTCAACCTTGTAGATTTTATTATATTGACTCTGTCAGTATCACCATCTAAGTCATGGTTATGTCTACGGCGCCATTTGCCATTTTGATTTTTTCATCCATTTAGTTTACTTAGAATCTTTCTTTCAAATGCATTTAATTTGTGTTCATCACTTTTATCTGTTAGAGAGTAGGGATAGTTTTACGTGCACCATGTCGTGATGTTCTCCACATCGGTTACGAACCCACTGAAAACTCAATCTTTCAATTTTTGTTGTTTAGATTTCTTTTTGAGACAACTATTCAGTTAACGATTTATGTGTTAAATATAATTTTATTTTTGTATTTATTAAAGATGGAATAATATATATTGTGGTTATTTTGTGTTTTTTGGGTTGCAAGGGATAGTGACGTGCATTTCATCACCTCTCCTATCCAAATCTCATCCTCAACCTGCTCGTGGTGCAACCTGCTATTACAAATGAGGCTCTGAGGACCGAGTACTGGCGGTATAACCACATCACCTTAATGTAGAGGAAATGCTACATTAGTGGGAACCCCACAATAATATCCCTCTGGGCCAGCAACCCATTGGGTGAAAAAAATTTACATTTGTTTTCAAGTCTCAAGGTTCTCGCAAGACCTGTATTAAGATATGGTACTGAAGCATGGACAATATGAAGAAGAAATGAAAGCTGAATAACAGCAAATGAGATGTGATTTATGCGCCAAACAGCAGGCTTCACAAAGTGGGACCATAAAAGAAATGAAATTTTGGAAGAGTTGGATGTAGAACCCATGCTTCACCATATACAAAACTACCAGAACGACTGGAAAGCCCATCTTCATCGAATGCCATCTCATAGAATTCCAAAAGCCATACATCGTTACTGCCCCAAGGCAAAAGATCGCTGTGACGAAAAAAAGTGCTGGATGGAAAATTCCTCTTTGAGACCATAACAGGCCACATGGCCTAATACTTGCATGAATGATGATGATGATTTTGTGTTATTTCAGCGGCATGGCGGAACATGTGATGCCCAGTTCTAAACATCGGCCGAGGGAATCAGATCAGATGAAGTTATACTCAGGTCAAGGTGTGGTGGGAAGCCCCACATTTCTCACTGAGAACTTCGACACTGCGGATCCTCCTCCTCACAACACCGAGTACAGAAATGGTAAGTACTTCTATACTCCCTGGTGTGACCTTGTGTCGATTGGTCAGTGTCCCTGTCGTCTATTAAGTCCTGTAGCCAGCCATCATAGTCACCATCCTGATTCCAGAATAATGTTAGTCTGAGTTCCACTGGACCCATGTTTTGCCTGTAGTACAATTTGTCTCCGATATGGCCGAATTTGTGAAATAATGGCTGGCAACTACCTGCTTGTCTAATTTCATATCGATTCTTAAGACGTATAGCCGACTGAAATCGTCTAAATGAGAGTTATCGTCTTCTCAGACGCGACAATTCCGGGAGGATTGGTCTGTGTCCCTGTCTAGCCAGCCATCATTTGTCACCATCCTGATTCCAGAATAATGTTAGTCTGAGTTCCACTGGACCCATGTTTTGCCTGTAGTAAATTTGTCTCCGATATGGCCGAATTTGTGAAATTTTTTTTTTATTAGTCTGCTTGTATGTTTGGCATTTATTTATTATGTCGACCTTTCTCTTTGCCATTTTTGGTTTCAGATTTGTTTGGCATGATTTTTCTTTTCCCTTAGGTAGGTTAGTTTTCGGCTCTGGGGCAGTCTGAGTACCAGTTGAGAGGCTTTGGTCTCACCACTATGTTGGCTGTCGATGAGCCTGCACTGTGAATTCCCTTATTCCCGGTGGAATGATGGGGATTATGTAAATTGTCATATTATGAACTTTTAAAAATTCCACAGGTCTGTGTGAGCATCATCATCCCTACCCTTGTTGACAGCTATTGGTGCTGTCCAGTGTGCCATTCCTGGGACTTTTGTTTGTCCCTTGTAGGGGAATTCGCGTCTGTATATAGTATTGGGCTTACCTGGTTGGCCCTAGCCTAGACGGCGATTTTTTTGGGGATTTGTTGTAGTGTGGTATGTAATATGTGATTTAATGTGGTTATTTATTGCCAAGGCGATTAGATGTCGCTTGATTGGGACATCAGATACCGTGTCGCTGAAGAGCTCGGCTCGATTCAGGACCGTAATGAGCCACGCCACTCTGCGCACATCTTTCTGCTTCATGCTGAGTACTATGGTTGATTTATTGCGTCGAATATATTTCTGTGTGTAGTTCGCCATTGCGGAAGGTGTGCTATATTTCTTACTATTGGGTTTCCATGATCATTTATGTTTTGAAACATGGTAGTGACCGTGCCGTTATGATAGTATCAATGAATGGTGCCTTAGTGGCTTCATGCATCTCTGTTATCCTTGTGTAACGCGGGGCCGAAAGTATGATTTTTAGACATTTATTTTGCATTATCTGCAGTTTCTTTTTTGGCATTTCGCAAGGATACTCAGAGATTCGCAGCCGTACAATAGCATACTACAGATTATAGCCACATATAATGTGACTCTGCTCCTTTGGGACAATGATGGCGACTTGGAAAAACGAAAGTAATGATGCGATACCTTGATGAGCTTTATTTGTTATATGTTCAATATGGTCTCTGAATGTAAGTTTGTTTTAATCCAAAATGAGGCCTAAATATCTGACTGAAGTGTCTATTGGTAGAAGTTGCACTCCCATAGTGAGCTGAATTGACATACCAACATGCCTTCGAAGCACTAAAAATACCAAAACACCTTTTCTTACACATGGATATGGTCTTACACCAATATACAAGATTACACTTAAAGGACTCCCAAATGATATAACGGCAAATGAAATACTATAAGAACTTAAAAAATACATCAAAGACATCCGACAAATTACTAAAAACATCTTCCTGAACAGAGGGAAGAAACAGACTGTCTGCCCAATTTGGATCCTATCCTTAATGAAGACTGAAAATTTGAAGTCACAACTATAACTACTAAAATAATTATTTAACATACGTGTTAGACTGGAAACCTACAAGAGGCATACAGGAGGAACTCAATGCTTTAACTGCCAGGGTTTTGGGCAGCTCGCTCAATTCTGTTTCAGAACAGCGAGATGTGTTAAATGCTCTGACAGGTACAGAGAAAGTGAATGCACTGAAGACATCGTAAAATGCAAAAGCTGCGGACAAGAACATGGTGCAAGTTGGAGAAAATGCCCAGAACTTCAAAAATATTTGAACTCTAGGCCAGAACAAAGGACAAAAATTTGTACCCAAAAGACATCCACACCAAGAGGTGAAAATCCATCTAAACTTATTCCAATTTTCCAGCACTTTCGAATTCCTCTGATGAAACTCAAATCCAACCGATCCCAATCTCGTCCAGTAATTATTTGCAATCCTAACCAAAGTCCTTCTAAATCCTCAACTACTTCAGGAAACGCTCACACTTTTAACAGTATGACCAACAAACAGCCTTAAATCTTCAAGACCATCACATGAAGTCAACTTCCTCTTTTTAAGACCATCAAGCTGAAGCTCAGTTCCTCGTCCAACTTACGTGAAAATGGTCTGAAGAAGAGCATTTTTCAGACCAGCTTGTACAAGCAACACTACTTGCACAACACCGTAGATAAGAACCTCAAGACCCTTAATTGTAGTCGGAATCATAAACGCTTAAAGAAAGACCACGGCCAAGTATTTTGTAACAATGCTATGGTCTTCTTGTGTCCTTGTATAGTATCTGAGACCTTCACACTACTTTTACATCTTTTGTGATAATGCTTTTCAGTGTTTTATATATTTTTGCCAGTTAAGATGGCGGAAGCACTAGCTGCAAGAGTAGAAAGCGCTCTACAAAAACTGACCAACATAGCGGAGGCAGGAGGATATATAAAAAAAGACACCAAAGAAGACATCCTGAAAGCGGTAAGTACGATGAAGGAATATATAAAAACAACAGAAGGAATGGATATTCCAGAAAAGAACGAGGATAACGAAAATCCAAAAACAGTGGAAGAGGTTAGGAAGCCACACAGAGACACGATGAAAGAGAGGGAAGACAGCCGCGGGAATGGACAAGTGGCGCCATCTGTGGATGCTGCACAAGAACTAGAAGAAGGAGACCGTAACGAGGCGACAACTACAGGAGGAAGCTGTAACCAGGACATACAAGAATACATAAATAATAAATTAAGCGAAGATAATGAAAAGAAAGAATATACATTATATACAATGGAAGAAAAATCACTGAAAACATAATGCAAAACATAAAGAGTAATATGGATATTATCATACAAAACTTAAAAAGCATGATAAATCAAGAATTGGAAAATATAAAAGGAAAAGAAACAGAAAAGAGACAAAAACACGCTGGAACTGAACAAGGCCCGACAACAGAAGACAGAAAACAGAAACCAAATCCAAATGAGCCGAGCAGAAAAGGACCACAAATCTGAAACTCTCACAGCGCCAGAACAAAACCCAGAAGTAGAGGGAGAAGAATGGAAGGGTAGTGGGTAAAAGAAAAAATAAAAACAGAGTAGTCATAGGAACGAAGGAGGAAAATGGAGAACTACAAGCAGCAGATAGAACAGCATGGCTCTACATAGGAAGACTAACGGAAATCTACTACAAACGACAAAATAGAAATATACCTATCAAGAAACAGTATCGAAGGGCAAATAGAATGCGAAGAACTACAAACTAGAGGCAGGAATAAAGCATTTAAAGTTGAAATACCCTTCGAACAACTAAAGAAAATAGAATCATCAGACTTTTGGCCCAAGGACATAGTGGTCAGGAGATTTCGATTTCGAAGACGGCCGCAAGAAACAGGATCACTCGAATGAAGAAAATACATATATAGGCTTAATATGGAACGCCGAAGGAATAAAAAATGCAATATCCATGGCACCGACAGATTTCTTACAAGATTTTGACTTCGTGATCTTAACGGAAACCTATCTGATAGAAGAATGGCATAATCATCACTTCTACAGCAAACATATTTTTGCAAGGAAAGGAGAACTAGAAAGGCCATCCGGAGGCATATCTATACTCATGAAACCATGTATGACACCAATGATAGCATCAACAAGAAAGGAGAATACACTTCTAGTAGAAACTAAGTGCCTGGTGATCATTGCAGCCTACTACCCGCCACATTACAACGCGATGGATATCATAGAAGAACTACATCAACTAATACTACAAAATAAAAGCGGAAAGCCTATAATGATAGCAGGCGACTTGAACTGCCGCATAGATATAGACAACTACAAGACCAAGATAGTTATGGAAAAACTGCAAGAAGAAGGATTCACACTCCTAAATGACAGAAAAATTCCCACGTATATATGCCACAACGGTAAAAGCACCATCGACCTAGCACTGATAAAAGACCACGCAAAAAGGAAAATAACCCCACTCTGGACAAACGCAGTAACACCCATCCGAAAACACCTGCCAATGAAAATTAACATAGCTACACCAAAACTTAAAATCCAAAAAGTAACCACCACTAAAGATATCGAGAAAAATCGACAACGAGAAAATCAAAGGACGCCAGAAGGAACTAAAAGAAGCAGAAACAGTTATAGAACAAGGGAATCTAGAGGAAGCTACCGCAATAATAGAACAGGTCGTCATAGGGGCCACGATGCCCGTAAACTCGAACATGAAGAAATCAAAAGAATGGTATGACAAGGAATGCTACAACAAAAGAAAACAAGTGATAAGTAAGCTACAACAAATAAAAACAACCTGGAAGATATTGCAGTAAAAGAAGAGACTACGCAATGGAAAGACGACAATACAAAAAACTGGTAAAAGAAAAGAAGAAAGCTCATATCGAACAAAAAATTAAAGAGATGACTGAGGAAGCCCTTAAAGACCCATACATCGCTATCCGACCAAGAAAACAACAACAGACACAAGCCATACAAAATGAAAGAATGGGAACAACATTTCCCCAACATACTAAACAAGGAAGGAAGAGAGACCCCAGCAACAAGAAATCAAGACCAAAACACAAGACACACAGAATGGACTCCTATCAACCCTGCAGAAATTAGAAAAACAATAAACCAAAGCAAGAAAGAAAGAAAAGCATCCGGCCCAGATATGATATATAATGAACACCTCAAAAAACACAATTGACACACTGAGTCCCATATGAACTATACTATACAACATGTATGGAACTAGGAAGAATTCCAGAACAATGGAGAAACTCGACGATTAAAGTTATATACAAAGGAAAAGGGGATCCAACAGACCCTAACAAATACAGGGGCATCGCTCTTGAAAACGTTCCCTTCAAGAACCTAACAAAAATAATAACAAATAAAATAAGGGGAAAAAATCGAAGAAAAGCTCCCTGAAGCGCAATTTGTATTCAGGAAAAGAGAGATCAACTCAAACGGCAGTGAAACTCCTCCTTCAAAACGTAGAGGAAGCACTCGGTAGAAAACAGAAGCTGTTACACTGTCTTCGTAGATTTTACGAAAGCCTTCGATCTAATGGACAGAGGATTAATAATAAGCAAATTGAAAAGTACCTTAGAAGAGGAGAGCGTGTGGACCCAAATCATTACATCAATAATGAAAGAAAAATAGCATAGTTATATCTGATGGTCTCTCAAATAAAAAAACTATACTGCAGACAAATGGGGTACTGCAAGGGAGATCCATTGAGCCCACTGCTATTCATAATGGCAGCCGAAGAACTGGTAAGGAAAATAGAAAAACTAGGAGAAGAAATTTTCGTATATGCATACGCAGACGACATCGTAATCGGATCAACGGATATAAGTAAACTTCAGAACGCCATAATAACTATGGAAGAATGGTGTAAAACCCACAGCTTCTATATAAACAAAGAAAAAAACAGAAATTATGGTGTTCAGAAACGGAGGAAAGATCCCTGCCACAACAGAAATAAAACTGAACAAAGATAACATCAAAATAGTAAAGGAGTTTAAATATCTAGGCATTATTTTACAACCCAGTTGAAGAAGCTTCACAAAACACTTAGCAGAAAGATCAACGCAAGCAATAATGGCAATAAATGATATACGCAATATACAAGCGCTAAGCCTGGAATCAGCGATGAAACTATTCAATGCAATGATCCTCCCAATAATAACTTACGGGATGGAAATCATATGGCCACATCTTACAGAAGCTAATTTGAACACACTGGAAAAAGTGAAAGCTACATACATAAAAAGGGCAATAGGAGTATCAAAAAGACAAGAGGCCGTCTAGTGTACCTACTGGCAAGGGAGACGTTCCTTATCGAGGACTTGAAAACATCATACTTACTACCAACCACAGAACCCTATAAGCATGCGCTACAAAGACTACGCAGAAAAAGAGAGGAAGTATGGCCGGAATTCTTCAGCACCGGAGCGATGATAGATAGGAACTGGACAGAAGCAAATTTCAAGATACGACATGTCATCACAAGATTAAGCGTGCATGGATTCCACCACCTAATGTGTAGAGATAAAACATTCCATGACCCGAAGATGTCATGCATATGCGAAGTGTGTGAACAGAAATGCGAAATATATCACGTCGAAACATGTACACAAAGAATAAAAACAATTTGTGATTACACAAGACCAAGTTAGTGTTAGTGATTTTTAGCTGTTATCACCTTTGCACATTTGTGCGCAATCCATTTATATAATATATTTTTACCAGGTGCATAATTCCTATAAGGGTGATGGTTTGGGTTAACTGTTCTTTGGCAGTAAAAGATTCCGGGCTATGTGGCCGTGCTCTATAACTGGCGTTCCTTCCAGACGTTTCTCCCTCAACTGCGGAGGGCATCTTCAGTGGCGAGCGCTTCAAGCTGTAGTTTCCCTGTCGTAGACTCGGCGAGTCGCAGTCGAGTCTACGACAGAGAAACAACAGCTTGAAGCGCTCGCCACTGAATATGCCCTCCGCAGTTGAGGGAGAAACGTCTGGAAGGAACGCTAGTTATAGAGCACGGCCACATAGCCCGGAATCTTTTACTGCCATGATTACCGGCCGTGAAAGCCTGCATTGCACTATTAACTGTTCTTTATTTGCGTTATTTTTAGCACTTCAAGGTCCAGGCTATGGTGACTTTTATAACTTTTTATGTGATTTTTGTAGTTAAGATATTTGAGGATTGTTTCTCTTTTTGGGATCGACCTTTGTCCTCGAGTGTTATCTGCGCTGATATTGATGTTGGTTGTATGAAAGTATATGTGGACGGTTTCTCTTTAATGTTTGAGTCACCATTCTTACTTTTCTTTTGAGTTGGTTTGACCTTGCTTGGTACTTTATACGTTGAGGAACCAGAATTTACTCCTTCGCTAGCTAGAATTGCAAATTTGTTTGACAGTTCTAGCGTCAGAGTACCCTCACTTGCTGGAGCCTGCCTTGATAATTTGGAATCAGCCGATTTATGTAAGTTTTTCTTTCGTATGCATTTTTAGGCTCGTGACTGTCTGTCAGTTTTGGATAATCCTGATTATTAGGTGTATTTTTCTTTTTACCTCTTTTTAGGCACTCATTTTGGACTTTATTAAACGTGTTCTGGCTATGTTCTGGATTGTTTCCAAATAGTAATTTAGGTTATTTGTAGCTACTTGTATTTCTTCGATCTGTATCCTACATTGCAAGATTAGGCCCTCTGGCATATGGGAACCAGCGAAATCTGGGAAAGTATCAAATAAGTTTATTATTATTATTAGTCCTTGAATTTATGAGGCTGTTGTTACAAAGGGTGAGTTCGACTCTAGTTTTTTTTCTTATCAATTATTTCTTCTAATTCTTTGAGTACTTCAGCCCACATTTCTTCAAGTTTCTCGTTGTCTTCGTCTATATCCATTGTAAAATGATGCATATTGGTGATGCTGCTTGCCATGGCAAGACTTAGTTCTGTCGTTATGTGTACTATAAGGTAAGTACACGACTTAACAGCGTGTAAAAGATCACTGCACTGACTGTATTATATTAATTTTTCAGAATACCAGTTAAGATATAAACGAATACACTAGGATGGTTTCTCATTACTTTGCCCACTATAAGTCCACAATTTTTCTGTGTGATTTCTAGGCGTGCTTTACCGAGTACTCGGATGTTATTATTGGCGGCCGGCGAGCCCGCTTTGTGGGGTCCCTGTTTCCCGGTGGAGGGTAGGGACATAATATTTTTCTGTCGATTGAATTTTCTACTTAGTATTTTTCCCAGCCTATGTGAGCGTCTGGCGCGCTTTATCGACGCTTCGGGAGATATTTGCGGCGATGTCCTAATGAAATGGGCCTACTTACCCTGTTGAATGGTAGGCTTATAACATATTTTTTTCAGATTTTAGTATGATTCTTAGTCCACCGCTGTGGTCTCGAGGTAGCGTGCTGCCTTCTCACGCAGCGGGCTCGAGTTTGATCCCCGGTCGGGACAGTTTTTCTGGGTGAGGATTTTATCGGGATTTTTTCCTCACCTGTAAGACAAATGTCAGGAAAACTTTAAGTCCCAAACAGTCGCCGAAATCATATAGCCATCGCATTCATCATCATTCATATTCATCTTAGATTAAGCATAGGATTAGGGACTCTCCTGGCGCACCACTATCATCATCATCCATCATATATCGGGGCAAACCCGCCTTCGAGGCGCCCCAACCCCAGAAGTTGGTTATAAATATGCCATGCCAGGAGAGACACCAGGAATATGGAAAGACAACCTGGGGCATTTGAAAAAAAAATGTCACGGGATGGCATAGAGTTTTCCTTTTTGATTATTTCGACTTAAACAAACACACAGATGTTATGTAAAATTTTCTTGCCACTGTATTTTCTTCTAAAAATTATCACTAAATCTTCAATCACAATTCTTCTTTGAAAGTTTATCAGATAATCACTTATATCACAGTTACAGACACAGTCCTGTACAGATGGATCCTTTACTCTAAAACTACTATTAGAAAAGCACAAGGAATTCAATATAGAAACTCATATCGCCTTCGTTGACTTCATAAAGGCTTTTGACAAAGTAGACAGAAATATATTCGACTTTTATAAGATTCATCATGTGTTCCGTTGAGGTTTATTCAAAATTAATATAAAATTATAGAATATTCACCTGAAAGGTCCGTCTCCTCACTTAATTAATCATTTAACTGTAGCGCTTTCGGGACTTGTCCCATTTGTTCCATCATCGGCAGGATTCAAAACTGGTGTTTCACTGAAGATCTGGTAGAGGGGGTTGCATGTATTTGGTTCGTTTTCGTTTATCAGGCTGTTGTTGTGAGCTGCTTTCATGATTTCCATCTCTTCGAGTACGTTTATCTTCGCTGGATTATTTTCTCTGTGCATTACTGTTAGGTGTTTTCAATATTTAACATGCGATGTCCTTCATTAATAACGTGTTTTGCATAGCTTGATTTCCCTTCTGCGTGAATGAAGTCTCGAAAATGTTCTTTGAATCTGATGTTAAAACTCCTGTTTGTCCTTCCTATATAAAATTTGTTGCAGTCCTTACATGTCAGTTTATAAACTCCTTTGCTGTTGAAAATGTTATTTTCTTCAATGTTATTGTTTATTATGTTGTTTAATTTGTTATTGGTTCTGTATGCTATTTTTACGTTTTTATCGGCTTTCTTTAGTGCATTGGCTAATTTTGTCGTTTCCTTTCCTGTGTATGTAAGTGTTATCCATGTTTTCTTGTTGTTGTCAGATACTTTTTCTAGTTTAGTTATGTTGGTTATGTTGTTCTTCCTTTTTTTGTTTTTTTTACGAGCTTATCTATGAATTCTTCATTATAGCCATTGGTTTTTGCCATATACTTAATATAGTTGAGTCCTAACAGTAATGCACAAAGAAAATAATCCAGCGAAGATAAACGTACTCGAAGAGAGATGGAAATCATGAAAGCAGCTCACAACGACAGCCTGATAAACGAAAACGAACCAAATACATGCAACCCCCTCTACCAGATCTTCAGTGAAACACCAGTTTTGAATCCTGCCGATGATGGGACAAGTCCCGAAAGCGCTACAGTTAAATGATTAATTAAGTTCAGGAGACGGACCTTTCAGGTGAATGTTCTATAATTTTATAGAAATATATTACTACAAATTTTAGCTGATGATAACGTTCCACAACAATATATTACTAATATCTTCAACATCTATAAAGATAATGAAATCTCTGTTAAACAAGATGGCAAATTATCTTCTTGGGAAAGATCAGCACTGGAGTAAGACAGGGATGTGGACTTTCACCGGTGCTTTTCATTATATACATGAATAAATTAATAAATGAATGGAGGATAACACAACGAGGATATATACCCATCAATAGGAACCTCAAACTCGATGCTATTCTTTTTACAGATGATTTAGCTCTTCTGGCACTTTCCGAAAATGATTTGCAACGATCAATTTATAATTTACAAAAAATAGGTGCCAAATTTAATATGGAAATATCAATTAACAAAACTAAAATTATGGCATTTCATGGGAAGGACCCCATACAAAGTAAAATCTGTCTCCAGAATAAAATTTTAGAGAGATCTAATCAATTTAAATATCTTGGATATTATTTCTCTATCTGGGATGAAAAGGATATCCCTGAAAAAGTTACTAGTTATAATAAGAGTTTAGGAATTATTAATCAAGTTATGAAACCATCCCTTGTACAAAAGAACACCAGATTACGTTTATATAACTTTGGCTAGACCAGTGTTGACCTATGGTAGTGAAGCATGGACACTAAGAAACAACATGAAAGCAGAATAATGGCTTGTGAAATGAGATTCATGCGCAGAACAGCGGGTTACATCAGATGGGATCGGAAAATGAACACCGATATCTTAAAAGAATTAAAGACTATGCCAATTTTGGAATATATTAAACAGTACCAACTAAATTGGAAACATCATCTTGAAAGAATGAGTTCAAATCGGATCCCCAAAGCTGTTTATAATTATATACCAAGAGGACGAAGATCACTGGGCCGTCCTATGAAACGCTGGAGGGAAAATTTCTATAGGATCGTAACAGGCCTTGGCCTAATACTTGGAAGGAAGAAGACAGACACAGTCCTTCTTCAAAGTTTCTCTTACATTCGCCTCATCGTCACTAATTCGCATCTTACCGACTCCTCTACTGAAGCGAAGCATACAAATACTGCATCAGAAGTAAGCTCTGATTTACTATTGATTGGTTTAAGAGCCCATTACTTGCTTTCAGTCATCTGATAACTCTCTTAACTTAGAGGTTCAATTAATAAATTTATTTGATGAAATTCTTTCAATAACGATTGGTATAAATCTATGATTGGCTCCTTATTCGGCCGGATTTAACCTCAAAGGAGACAGCACATGTGACAACTTACTAGTGTGAATTGCTCTTCAAAACTTTTAACTTTCCACCATCAAGAGCTGTGCCATAATTTTTTTTAAAGGCTGTACATTTCCTCAGTATCTCTTTGAAGAAAATGCATGAAGATTTGCTCATATACATATATTATATAAATAACAAATAAAATTTTGTGCAACACATTTTTATATCTTTCTTTATTGATTTTTAAATGAATTTTTAATGCGAACAAACATTTTGCTTCAAAAATACAGTACTTTTCACATGTCAAAGTCCAAAAGAAATGGCCCTAAGAAAAAATCCCTACATCAAAATAATCACCACTGTAGCATAAAACTGTGTACCAAATCTCATTGAGATACTGGTTTCTGAGAAAAGGTACTTAAAGTCTGAAAATTAATAAACTGAGGAAACGAGAGAAGAAAATGAAATTTATAGTTTTGTGGGAACAACTTACTTAAAATCCCACATAACTGTTGTCTTCATCCTCTTCATGGTCTTCCGCAGCCCTTTTCTTCCCTCTGTTCCTCAGTGTGACCTGCTGGGCTAATTTTTCAGTCCTATCTTCAGTGATGGTGATACGCTCTCTGTCGTCCTGTCCCAAAATTTGGCTCATAAACACTCCTGGAGTGATTCCTAGCTTTTCAAGGACCCCAAGTCTTGCTATATTTCCATCATTAAATACAACAAAAGTTGCTATTCTAACAACTAGATAGACACAACTGTCTTTGGGCATCTCTCCCAAATGAGAGAATTGAAACACTCATTTTGATTCTGAGTTTTGCCATGTAGGCATTTTCTCAGCAGTTCTGGATTACAAAGTGCTTGATAAATTCTTTTGATTGTTAGCATTACCTCTTCTGGAAGGCTGTTCTTTTGGGGATATTTTTCTCCAGTTTGTTTTATATTTATGCCATGTTTCAGAGCAAAGACCATGTTGAAGGTTGTCATCTGTTGATGAGTAATGAAACCAAGTGCCCGCACAACTTGTTACATAGACTGAAGCTTATTCACATTGCATCTAATAGCATCACCATAGTAATTTTGCAAACCATCAATTCTTTTCTTGATCAGTCTGTTATTTTCCCCAATTGGTTTTCCATCTTTTAGAACTTTGCCCTTATTTTGTTCTACAAGTCTTCACCCATTCACTTTTGAATACGACCAATATAAAATGAGCACTGACAAGCACAAGTTACTGCCTCAGACAGTAATGTCAAATGTATAATTCTATATCCACTGTTTATTCCATCAGCACTCCTTTGTACATTTATACCTGAACCAATTTTACTCTTAGAAACACTTGAGGTGTATGTGATTGATCAACTCAAACCTCGCCTCTACTGTTACACTTTGTATTCAGAATTTCAGACTTTTTAAATTTTCTGAAGATTCTTTCAGAACACCCCATTATTAATGTAAATATTTACAAAGTAATGGAGAATCAACAAAATATACTTCACAGAGTTTCAGAATAATAAAACCTCACACTAACAACAAAATAAATATGTACTAACCATGTGCTACGATAAAATATAAACAACATCCTTTCTGCATCATAAGGTCTGACATGTCTTAGATTTCTTACTGTTCATCATCATCATCATCATCATCCAGATATTAAGCCTGTTGGCTCGTTCCGATTTCATTAATGCTAGAATAATTAAAATTGTTCAGACCATCTTTTGTGTAGGCGACCAACATTTATTCTTCCATTCGGTTTATAATTTAGCAATAATTTTGGAAATCTTCTTTCTGGCATTCTATCAATATGTTCTTTCCAGTCGTTCCTATATTTAATTATTCAATCTGTAAGTTTGAAAATATTTAGTTGCTTTCTTATATCTTCATTTCTTTCTTATCCAGCAGAGTATATCCTGCTATATTTATTAAAAATCACATCTCAGCTGCTTCCTATCTTTGTTCTTGTCTTTTAGTGATCGTCCAACATTCTGATCCATACATCAATACACGAACAGCCATTACTTTATAAAATTTAATTTTTGTTTCTTTTCTTGTGTTTTTAAGGATTCTTTTAATAGTGCCACACATTAGATTAAATTTATTTATTTTGTAATTAATATCTTCAATTTTAACACATGATAAATTGAAACCTAGATATTTAAAACTGTTCACTTGCCTCTAAAATTTTATTATCAATTACTATTTTTGCTCTTAGGTATCATGTCCTTTAAATGCCAAAATTTTAGTTTTATTCTTTGAAATTTTTAAATTGTAATTGGCACTTATTTTTCCAAATTAAAAAAAGCTCTTTGTACATCATCTTCTGTACTGGAAATCACTACTTGGTCATCAGGAAATAATATTGTATCCAACAGTTTATTGTTTATTTTAAAATGTTTATTTAAATTAATCTGCCACTTTAACATAACTTCATCTATATATCAATTAAAATAGAAGGTGACAAAGGGCACACTTGTCTGACACCACGATTTATTGTTACCATTTTTTGATGTTTAGATTTAAAACCTCTGTTTATTACAATTATATTATTAACATATAGATTTTGTATAGCCATAATCAAATGTTGTGGTATACCTTTATTTGTCATTATATCCCATAATTTATTTCTATGTACCATATCAAAAGCTTTTTCATAGTCTATAAATCCTATATATGTTGGGATGTTAAATTCTATCATCATCATCATCATGAACAAATTCGTTTTAGGCCATGTGGCCTGTACGGTAAACCTAGCGAAGATGGTCTTGATCTTTCCACCGGTTTAATTCTATATGCTTTTCAAAGCAGTTAAATTCTATATGCTTTTCAAATAATTGAGTCGTGAATATACAGTCGGAACAGGTTCTTCCATTTCTGAATCCATTTGAACATCCAATATGATATTTTCTATACCGTAATTATGTTTAAGCGTTTTTTTTTAGAATATTGGCATACATTTTTAGCACGTATTCAATATAGGTATTTCTCTATAATTAGAAGAATCTTGTCTGTTTCCTTTTTTATGTATAGGGTATATTTTGGCGATTTTCCATTCTTCGGGAGGAATTTCCAATATATATTTATAAAATATAGTAGACGAACTTTAGAGAAAACGATGCATATTTAATTTATTCTATGTTCATATTATCGATACCCGGTGTGTTTTTTGTTATGGAAATGATCAGTAGAAGTTGTTAATTCCTCTATGGTTATTAAATCTACATGTTCATCTGCTTGTAATATTTATTCTTCATTTTCTTCTGAATTTTTTTCTGTCCATAATTCTTGATAGTTATATATCCATTTTTCTTCAGAAATGTTATTTAATTTAAGTGTGTCTCTTGTTTCATAATTTTGTACGCCTTTTCTTGTTTTCCACGTGCATCGTGTTCGATATCACTTATATATTTATCCCACATTATCCCACATTGCGCCTTTTCTCTTTGTATTCAATTAATGATTCATTTGTTTTCCTATTAAGATAATTTAGATACGCCGTTTTATTTTCATTTATTAGATATTATTATTATTATTATTATTATTATATTATTATTACTATTATCATAAGTATTTTATTGTATAAAATGTTGTTTGTACATGAAATTTACATTGCTACATTTAATGTATCTTTAACTGTTTATAATTAGTATAGTGTATATCTATATTTGTCAAATACTTATTTCTATTTGTGCTGAGTGGAAGAGAAGATATTATGGCTTTAACTCTGCCAGAATAAATAAAACATTATTATTATTATTATTATTATTATTATTATTATTATTATTATTATTATTATCGTTGTTATTATTGTTGTTGTTATTACTTTTTTTCCTAAGTCCTCATTCCAAATTTTTAATTTTTTTATAATATGATATCTTTCTCATTCCTAAAGATTCTTTTGCAGCTTGAGTTATTATTCTTTTAATCTCATCCCATTCTTCATTTATATTTCTACTTATAGGATTTTCTGTCATCTCTTTTGATATAATTCTTTAATGGATTCTTGTTGTAATAGGTGAACTTTAAATGTTTCATTATTTCGATCTTATCATAGTGTAATTTCTTCCATCGGGTTGGTATAGGTATTGTAGACCTCACTAAAAAATGATCAGAATTAATATCAGGCCCTCGATATACCCTGGTATCATGAACTAAATTTGAAAGTTTTTTTATTTACAATTATATAATCAATTATACTTGTACTTCCTCTGGCACTCCATGTATATTTGTGAATATCTAAGTGTGGCAAAAAGGTATTCGTTACTTTCAAGCTATTATAGGTGACGAAGTCTATTAATAGTTTTCCATTATTATTTATAGTTATTTCACCATGTTTACCTATGGTTTCTGGTGGTGGTTTATTTCCTATACGTGCATTGAAATCTCCAGTTAAAATAAGGTAATCATTTTTATTTGTTTTATTTATGAGTTTCTGGAGTTCTTCGTAAAACTCTATTACCTCATCTCTATTTTGTCCTTCATCTGGGCTGTATATTCCTATAATTGTAATATATCCTCTTTGTATACACAGTCTTAGTTTTAATCGTACTGTTCATAAATTACAAATAGATAATGTACACTTACATGCCTCCAAATTACGCAGTAAAATAGAACCAAATATGACAGCAAGCAGGAAAAGAAGGTGGGCGTGGCAGATGACAGCACCTTGTAAATTTTTTAAGAATAATCAATTTGAATTGAGTTATGGAACTTGGAGGAATTATAGTTGAATGCCTAAACTATCAAAAGATGAAATAAAGAAATCAGATTTTTTAGTACTTAAGTACTTAAGTAAGAAAAGATGTTTTAACTGCAATACTCCATCTTTACAATAAACCAAAGAACTTGCAACCAAAAAGTTATTTGGTCTTGAAAAAAGATTTCAAAGAGATCCGTTGCGTAAAAATGATTCTTATCTTTACCAATTATGATTCTCCATTTATCAGCCCACCGCTCAATATCTCGTAGGCCTCTGTGCGCCTTTCTACTACACCTAAGTAAGGATCTGTCTTTACTATATATCGCAATATCATCGGCATTCAGGACCAGTTGTGTATATGTCCTCCCAGGAACGTCGGCGGTATAAATAGTATATAGCAATGGTGATAGTAGGGATCCCTGAGTCACTCCAGCTAGAATAGTTCGTCTATCAGAGATTATTCGACTCATTCTCTGTTCTTAAATGTGAACAGCTTTTTATGCGAGTATCTAATACGCTCATCCTCTCTGATCTATCGTAAGTTCTGCCTTCTGATTCGTTGACGTAGGGAATTGCATTGCATCAAAGAGAAACGAACGTTGGTTCGTGGTCTACACGTGTTACCAGTTTCAGTTATAGTGAACAGTTGCACAAATTTTTACGTGGAATACGTTTTTGCGTGCTACTTAAAATTATCAATAAAACATTGTGTAAAATACGGTTGTTGATCGTTGATCTCTGCCTTTGGAATTGTGTTTGAAGATAGAGCAGTCCTTTTACATTTTGGAGACTTTTTAATAAGGTGAGTTCTTACAACAAATTACTGTTAATTAAATAAAAATAAAACGTAGTTTTATTTGATTTTCGTATTTATTATATAATTCAGTGACAGCTGTTTCGGTATACTGTACCTTCTTCAGACATGTTAACAAATTAATAATTAATATAATTTCTAATGTACACTAACTTGTCCAATCGTAATGTAACAAAGTAAAGTTACCGTGGTAATCTGCAAAGTTTGCGAAAGTTTCTGCGAAGTTTAGTGAATTTTCCACTAGAGGTAACAAATATAAGTCAAGAAACGTAAAAACAAATTTTATTACGTTTAAGTACACGTGGGATAGTTAGGTTATGTTATGATTAAGTTAGGTTATGTTGTGATTAAGTTAGGTTATGTTATGATTAGAAATATGTCGTAATGTCATACATAGGGCCACTTTCAAATAAAATATCTAAACACTTTAAGAAGTTGAACATTAATGTGGCATTTAAAACTAATAAAACTGTACAAAATATAATAAAAAACAATAAAACCAAAACAAAAAAAGAAAAATTATCAGGTGTATATAAATTGAAGTGTGGCACATGTGACAATGTCTATATAGGACAAACTGGTAGGCCTTTTATCTCTCGGATAAAGGAACACGTGAGAGCATATAACAGAAATTTAGAAAATTCAAAATATGCTAACCACCTATTCCAATTTAATCATTGTTTCGATCCAAATTTTGAAATTTTACATATTTGTGATAAGGGTAAGAAGTTAGATCTTTTGGAGGCTGTAGAAATTAATAAATTTAAAAGTAGTAAAAAACTGTTAAATTCTCAACTTGATTTGAATGAATCCCTTTGTTAAATTAAAAAATTTGAATGAATATTGTTGTATTGTTGCTTAGATCAGTTGGAACACAATTCATAATTTGTTAACATGTCTGAAGAAGGTACAGTGTACCGAAACAGCTGTCACTGAATTATATAATAAATATGAAAATCAAATAAAACTACGTTTTATTTTTATTTAATTAATAAATATGGATTTTCATCAAGTAAACACCAACTCAATTGATTACAAAACTTTTTTGTTCGAATTTTTGTGTTTAGATTTCGTTACCTGACAACTGTTCAATTAAGGATGATTATGTTAAGTTTAATTATTTGTTCTTTATTTATTAAAAATAGAATAATATATATTGTGGGTATTTTATGTTATTTCAGCAGTATGGCGGATCGTGTAATGCCCACTTCTGAACATCGGCCGCAGGAATCAGCTCAGACGATGTCATACTCAGGTCAAGGTGTAGTGGGAAGCCCCACATCTCTCGCTGAGAACTTTGACACTGCATTCTCCTCTACTGTGGACCGTCCTCCTCACAACACCGAGTACAGAAATGGTAAGTACTTTTATACTCCCTGTTGTGGCCTTGTGTCTTGTGATCTTCAGGAGACATTAAAATTCCAACAATTGTTTTATTGGACAGAGAGTATGTTTACAGCACTAAATACCTGTTTAAATTTAAAATAAATTCTGTTCAGCTCACCTTGTATCCCATCTTCTAATTAGACCTATTTCAAAACTTAGGTGGTTTCATCATCAGTAATTTTGATCAGGAGCACTGTTTCCTACTCCATCTGTTGGTGGATTGTTGTACCTCCAAATCAAATTAACTTCCCCAGAATTTCAAAATTCATTACTTTTCCATTTCTTTTTCTTTATCACCTGAATGAGATTTAAGTACTTCATCTAAATTAATATTATTTTGGTCTGGACATCTTACTTCAATATTAACCCGTCAGTGATGCACCCTTTTACTTGCTTTCGTACTGCATGGACGGAGGCCATTTTAACATTTTAGTATTCCTAGAACACTGA